>PVKC010007131.1:0-29989 GCA_004027635.1 Crocidura indochinensis
TTATGTCAAAGAGCAAACCTGAGTTGACCATGTACAAGGCCAGTGCCATATTTCTGGTTCTTGATGGTCCTATGAAGCAGAATATCAGAGTTGAAGTTTTTTTATATAGACATGTAATCTACTTCTTGGCAACCTTTGGAGCAAGAGAGATGAACTTACATTCTAGGTGTTTCACTTGGTGATTGTATGAGATACCCAGAAAAAAATGATTTAACCGATTTGAAAAAATTTAGCTTGAATATTAGGAATAAAATTGATAAGAGCCATGATAGGATTTACTAACGGAACCAGGAACCAATGTCTGCAGCACAGATGAAGAACAAAAATCTTAGGTTAGCCTTCTCCTTCCTATTCTCTGCCCTCCCAGCATTGCTCTAGAGCCTCTAGAATATGCTAAATATTCCTAATAACATTAAACTGCACACTCTTCTATCAGTCTTCAGGTCTGGCTATCCTACCCTCAGTTCCATCCAGTCTCCTCACATACACTGACATGAAAGCTGAGGCTGCTGTGTTAGCCACTAGGGCAGGAGTCGAAGAAAACAGGTGCATAAAAAAAGCAGCCATGCTTAGCTCATCCATCAGTAAGAGCCCGCGGCTGACATGAGGAATGATACCCCCTATGACCAGACACATAGAGAGAAGAGGAAAGGTGGGGAGGCAGGAGCCCATTCATCACCCAGAACCTGCCAGCCTTCTCCCTCCTGCACCTCCGTAGGGGAGGTGAAACTGGCTGTAGTGGCAGGAGGCTTTGGAGAAGTTGAATACCCCTGGGGAAGGCCACACATTAGTTGTGCTTCTGTCCTTACTAGAAATTGATCATTTCCCACCAGCATGCATCAGCCTGGGAGGACACTGAGAATCACTTGTCATTTAACCCCTCCTCTTTTGCAGCCTTCCTGATCAGTGTACTGAAGTTCTTTTCCAGAAACCCCCCTTTAGGGTACCACCTTGCATTTCAGTCCATCCACCTGCTCCTATTATTTTAGCTAGTCTGAAAAATAGTCTGTCTTATTAGAAGATGGAAGAAAAATTAAGACACTAACAAAAGTGTTGAGTATCTGCACACATTGCTTATGTTGTGTGGCTTCAGTGACTTGAGAGCATACTGGAATGTTCATTGACAGAACCACATAAACAGATAGAAATGATGCTATTCTCCAAGATGACTGAAATGCCTTCAACCATTCAACCAGTTCCATGTTTGCACTCACCCTGGAATCCACTTTTTGTTTGTTTGTTTTTTGTTTATTTTGGGGGGGCACACCCAGTAATGCTCAGGGGTTACTTCTGGCTCTGTACTCAGAAATCGCTCCTGACATGGAACACTGAGGGATTGAACTGTGGTCTGTCCTAAGTTAGTTGCGTTCAAGGCAAACTCCCTACCACTGTGCCACTGCTCTAACCCCATAGGATCCACTTTCTAATTCACCTCTTCTCTGTTCTCAACACCATTGTTTTATATTTTTGCTTTCTCACTAAAAACATTTTTTTTAACTTAGTAAGATAGTTCAGAGATTAAGACATTTACCTTGCATGTAGTCAACCCCCAGCACCACATTTGGTCCATCAATCCCTTCCAGGTGAATTCCTGAAATTCCAGCTGAATACAGAGACACAGACAACTCTTGAACACCACCAGGTATGGCTGAATACATATGTTTGTACATTATATGTAATACATTATATATAATACATTATATATTACACACACATATCACACACATATATTGCAATATCTTATCACTCTGTCCCCAAGTATACTTTTATAGGATTTCTTTTTGGTTTATAATGAGGAGAAGGGTTATTTCCTCAGGACAACAGTGGAACTCTGGATGTAGGTATGGCAATAATTAAACACACGTAGAGGTATAAAGTTAAATTCCTGAAATCCTGTAATATTATAAATCAATAATAAGTCAAGACAAAAACTTCCACTGGAAACTATATTTTTGAGGGATTTTTTTTTGTTTTTTTGGGTCACACCCATTTGATGCTAAGGGGTTACTCCTGGCTAAGTGCTCAGAAATTGCCCCTGGCTTTGGGGGACCATATGGGATGCCGGGGGATCCAACCATGGTCCTTCCTTGGCTAGTGCTTGCAAGGCACACACCTTACCTCTAGCGCTACCTCACCGGCCCCAAGGGATTATTCTTTATAATTCTCAGAATAAATATTTATGTTTAAGTTGGGTATACTTAGTTATTCACTGAAGTTCTCCCCTGAGGTCACCATATATTTATTCAAGAATTATCTAGATCAGCATTTCTTTACTATTTTCTGACTGTGGCCCTCTTCCAACATTGTTTCATCTCTTGTTCCCATTTTTTATATTACCATTAAGCTCCTTAGTCTTGTTCCATGGTCCTCTGTTTCTTCAATTATGACTTCTGTCATGTTTCCTTCTTTGAATATCAGGGGGGTGACAGAGAAACAATAATGGTCCTAGTTGGAAAGCACATTTTTGTGTGTTATTTTTTGGGGGGAATACCCAGTGACACTCAGGGGTTACTCCTGTCTATGCACTCAGAAATTGCTTCTGGATAGGGGGACCATATGGGGCGCTGGGGATTGAACTAGGTCTGTCCTGGGTCAGCTGTGTGCAAGGCAAACGCCCTACCACTGTGCTATCATTCTAGCCCAGAGAAGCACTCTTTTTAGAATATATTTTTAAAACTGTTTCTTCAAAGTGCTCCTTAAGGCTTTGTCCTTAAGAGGTTGTCCCATGAACTATGTGTCCAATGAAAAATGAAGTGACTGCAATCATCAAAAAAAAAAAAAAAAAGGTCAGTATAGACGTAAGAAGATTGAAGTTCGAGTTTCTTAATTACTCAACCAAAAAATGTAGTTAAATGTCTGTGATTATTAGTTTTCATGCAAAGGTCTCAGTATCTTTGTCTCTCCATTTTGTTATCATTTTTATATTTTGATTGTCCAAGAAGACAAGATTGTTATAATTCAGACATGGTAATTATATTCAAGGATATCTATTGCAAATTGAATTAGGATTGCTGATACTACCAGAACCTTCTGGGTTGTTTTTTTTTTAACCCAGAAATGGAAAAATTTTTATTATTATCCTCCTAAATGACCTCTGTTTAATCCTCATTATTTAATGTTTGTGTCACATGACTTCCTCTAGTGTAGTGGATGATAAGGAGTGTTAAAGGGATGGAGACAAAAGTAAGTGAAAAGAATCAGGAATGGCAATGGATGCTGCAAAATAAAATTAAGGTTTAGCTTTCATCTAAAACTATGCCAAGGTAATGGAATCAAATGTCTCAAAAATTCCACAGGGATATGATCTAGTTATATAGCATTTGCCTTGCCTGTTTGTGGCTCTGAGTGTGATCCCTGGCATAAAATAAAGTTCCATAGGTTATGCCCTAGAGTTTCTATCATTATGGTTTTACTAAAAGAGCAGGAAGCACTCATTTACATTATAATTGATTATCTGCTTTTCAAATAGTAATGAAAATATCAACATATGCACAACTCAATGAACAAATCATATGATCCAGCATAGCAAGGAGTATTTCTAATCTATTGCCAATATAGTTCATATACATAAATATATAAATATGTGTGTTCATCTTGGTTCCAGTATACAACAAGAAGGAAAGAAAAGGAGTGGATGAGAAACACAAATATAAAATAATGGAACTATAGGCATTAGTGGTGTTAAAAAAGGATAGAACTAAATATCCAAGCCAAAGGCAGCAACAATGAAATCATGATACCCAAACTTTTACAAACAAAACCTAAAATAAGACTGTTATGCTGGCAGGTGGGGGAGAAGGGGGGTAGCATGGGATGTACTTTATGAGTATTGGTGGTGGTATTGGCCCTGATGCATTGTATATCTAGGACTCAACTATAAAGGACTTTGTAAATCATGATGGGTTGAATAAAAAATATTTTAAATGCCTATTCATATATATATATATATATATATATATATATATATATATATATATATATAGCCAAGGTTATAGAAATAGCCATAGACCCATCCAACAGATGAAATATATTCAACACTAACATAAAGAAAAATCAAGCAACCAGAGGGATAGCGCCAAATTGTTCATCAAAAAAGGCAGGTAAAAAAATAAAAAAGTGAAAGAAAGGTGAATTCTGCACTGAACTAGGGATCTGGCCTAGTTCAAGGGGCATTAATTAATACCACAGAAGACTTAATAATCTGCCCAGAAAATGTAAGCCAATTATCAGAATGTTTCTTTCATATGTTGAATATAAATAACAAAAAAATAACAACTAAACAGGGCCAGAGAGATAGCACAGTGGTAGGGTGTTTACCTTGCATGTTGATGGATGGTGGTTCGAATCCTAGCATCCCATATGATCCCCTGAACCTGCCGGGGGAGATTTCTGTTTCTGAGCATAGAATGAGGAGTAACCCCTGAATGCTGCTGGTTGTAACCAAAAAACAAACAAACAAACAAAAACAAAAAAAATCTAAAAAACCCAGGATGATCAAATCCTAGACTCAGTGGTAACTATGATCATCACAAGGAAAGGGGTACAGGGAGTAAAAAGAGTGAGAAGAGGTGTCCTTGGGGGTAGAGGAATAACACTAGGATTTTGGTGATAAGAACAATGGCAATTAAATACACATACAGGTATAAAGCTAAACCTCTGACATTATATAAGATATTAAACCAGTATAAATTAACAACAACAAAAATGCAAACTAAACAAACCTCTCTCCTAAAGGCTGCAGAGCTTGGGAGAGATTATTGCCCATAATTCTCAAACTGAATAAGTAGATCTAGCAGCACTAGGTGAGACTTGCAGATAGCATTTAATAACAGTTATTATTTATGTATAAAGCACCACTGTGTTAAGTGCTTTACATGGTTTTTCTCATCTAATCCTTGCAGTCACCCAGGAATCCATTGCAGATGTAGAACACTGAAACTGGAATTGCAGAATCTGCCTTGTTCTTAATGTACTCATGAAATGTCACTGAATGTTATAAAAGACTGGTGGGAGAGGAACGTAGAGGAGAATCAGGAATTAACGTGAGCCAATGAGATCTATTTCAAAGATTAAAAGTAAAATCTTTCTGTGAATACTTGTGTTGTCAACACACACACACACACACACACACACACACACACACACATGCTGAGATCAAGGTTCTAGAACCAAAAGATTCTTTCTATACCTATATCCAAAGAGATTGATTAGAAGAAATTTTCTTAAACATTGATAGAGTCTGAGAAGACCCATAATATGCTCTCTGCAAACTGGAGACCCAGGAGGGCAGATTATATTATAGTCAAATCAGGAGGCCTGAGAACTAGGAGGCATGAGTCCCAAAGGCAAAAGAAGATGAATGCCCCAACCTGGAAAGGGTCAATTTCTCCCTTCCTCAGCAGCATTTTTGTGCTAATTTGGCCCTCAGTAGATTAGATGATGCTCACCCACATAGGGAAGGCAAACTGATTTACTGAGTTCACTGACTCAAAAGCTAATTTCATCTAGGAGTACCCTCCAGGCACTAGTAAAAATAATTTTTGTCCAGATATCTGGACATCTCAGCAGCTAATCAGGTCACCATATAAGATTAACTATTGAAACTCCAAATTCATATATTGAGACCCTTACCCTGGAAACTTCATAATGTTATTGCATTTGGAGATGAGTCTTTAAAGTCAGTAATTAACAAGTCATTAGGGTAAATCCTAATCCCATATGACCCCACTTTATTTTTAAAAGGAGAAAAAAAAACCAATAATATTCACAGAAAAAGATGCTTCCTCCAGGCCAAGAAGAGAGAAAACAATCCTGATCAAACTTGATCATGGACTCACAGCTCCTGCAATGTTCAATAATAAAATTCAATTGTTTAAGCCATCAGGACTATGAAATAAGCTATGACAATCCTGGGAAATGATTATAGACTTGGTCATAGTAACATTAGACACTGTATATCCTGCATGTGGATAAACTTAGAATGTCAAGGGAGTAGAAAGAAGAGAGAAAGAGAGAGAGAGAGAGACAGAGAGACAGAGAGACAGAGAGAGAGAGAGAGACAGAGTATGTGAGAGGTGTGATTCCTGAGTCCCCTTTAACTCTGTTGTGACTACTTTTTTTTTTGGGGGGGGGTGTTGGGGCCACACCAGCAGTGATCAGAGGTTACTCCTGGCTCTGCACTCAGAAATTGCTCCTGGCAGGCTCAGGGGACCATATGAAATGTTGAGAATTGAACCCAGGTCCGTTCTGGGTTGGCCACATGCAAGGGAAATGCCCTACCACTGTACTATCTCTCCTGCCCTTGCTGTAACTACTTTTATCTTATAACCTCTACGACCCATATTTGCTTATGCATATGCCCATCATCACAGAACATGCCATGTTTTCTTCACAGATTTTATATCAGTCCATAGCTAGACTTTTCTATCTGATATGACCACCTCCTGTGCTTCTTAGTAGTGAGAGGGATAGCAGGGATATATTGAAAAAGACTCATGGCATAGTTTTCAGAGCCCAGTACAAAGCAAAATGCAGGGCGCTTTGTTCAAAATTGTTCAATATTTCAAGACTGTCAGAGCAGACCATTGAATAAGTCCAGAGCCCATATAAGCTACAGAATTGTGTGATTGCACAGAATGAAAACCCAGAAGTCAGCCACGGTCTCTGGTATAGGTCTGAATGAAGGGGGAAGAGGGTATTTTGGGTGCAAGTCTTTGTAGTCCACAGGAAATAGACAATAGATACAAAGGATAGCAGATCTCCTGGCATGTACCACTACTCCTCCACAGTACCTGTCTCTTAGGTCTCTTTCTTGGCTAATGCTCAGAGGCAACAGCTTGATTTCTGATTTCTGTGCAGGAAATGAAAGATTGGAGTGTAGCTCAGAGAGGCACTTTTTAAAATACTGAAACCACCAGGCTTTGGGGTGCAGGAGAAGTCTGCTGCTGGGAATTCATTTTTTGTTAATTGTATGATAAACTATGAGTATGGCAATGATCCACTTTTATTGGATATTTGGTATATGTCAGATTCTATTCTCAACTGTTTATTGGAATTATTTTACTTAATTCTCACAGGCCCTTTAAGTAGGAACTACTCCAAACAACACTTGTTGAGTAGGAACCTGAGACTAAATCCGAGGTCACAGTTAATTCATGGAGGAACTGCATTTGCTTAGGTTTCCAGGATGTGTTTTGAGTATTTGGCATTTTGATATTTGCTTGCAGCAATCCCAGGAGGAGAAAAACAAATCTGTGTGTCCTAAGGAGGTGGATGCAAAACAAATGCCAATTTGAGACTGGCCACGAGCCAAGAGAGATTTGAGTAGGGAAATGTGGAGGAGCAGGATTTCTTGTTCCATTAAGGAGAACTGGAAAGATTCAACTCCCTCACAATTTTCTGAATGACCGCACAGAAAATAGCTTGTTATCTTTTCACTGTGTCCAGTGTAGATGGTGATGTGATTACTGGCATACTTTTACCTCAAAGCACCTGTAATATTCCAAACCTGTATGTCATTTATTGCTGTCAGCTTAACTGAACCATGATATTCCAGTGGTCCTTCTTTTTCCTTTTCCCTCCTCCCTAAACCATTCTTTATGGTGCACACCAATCTATCATTTCATAACTGCTATAAATGTTCTTCCCATTGTCTAGAATAGCTTTCCATGCTTTGAGCAGAAAGCATGAAAGAGACTTTCCCAGACTTCAAAGCTTATCTAGATCTGCTGGTACCCATCTATCAAATCTCATTCTTCATCCCTGTTTGGGTTGCAGACCTTTTCAGAGATCAGCAGTCTTCACAGTCTTCTGTTTCTGGTTCCTCTATAGGTTGGGTGTTGTAGTTGGGAGGTTATTCCTCAGCTTGGTGACTCCATTGGTTCTCAGTAGTCAGTTCAAGAGTCAGTCACAGGGTGTCCCTGGTGGCCCCACATATACCTGGGCGTGAATAATATCACATTGCAGGGTTGGATCCAAGTCTTGAACCACCTGTCCCAGTTGGGCAAGTATTGCCGGGAATTCTTCCCTGGCCTCTTGAGTCATGCTTGACCTTCTAAAAATAGTCAATCTCTTCCTTTCCATTTCTTTACACAAAACTTTATAGCAATATGATTCAAATATCATTCAATTCACCTGGGATGTTCAGTTCAGTACATCTAAAGGATAATGATAAGTAATAGCAATAATAATTGCAGGCAATATTTTTGTTCACTTTGAGGCCACACCCAGTGATGCTCAGGGGTTACTCACGAGTCTGTGCTCAGGAATTACTCCTGACAGGCTTGAGGAATCATATTAGTTGGAAGGGATCAAACCTGGGTCAGTTGCATGCCAGGCAAATGCCCTACCCACTGTACTCTGTCCTGCTGCTATCAATATTTTAAAAGCATTCTAAAAACTTCCGAAGAAATTCTTATCCATTAAAAGTTACTCCCAATTTCTCCCTCCTTGTTATTCTTTGTACCCGTAGTACAGCCAAACAATCTCTTTGGTCTAAAAGGTCTCTATGGATTTGCCCATTCATGCCATTCATATAAATTTCACATGTGAAATTTTCACACATGTGAAATTTTGTGTCTGATTTCTTCTACTTAACATAATGATTTCAAAGTTCATTTAATTGTTGAAAATGTTGACACTCTTATCTTTTAATTGCCAAATAATGCTCCATGACATGTATATGCCAAGTTTTATTTGTCTATTCATCAAATAATAAACATTTTGGTTGCTTCTACTTGAGGTTTATGAAAAAAATCTGTAGGTACATTTATATACAAATTTTTGTGTAGATAAATTATATTCATTTCTCTTGGAAATATGCCTATAGGTGTAATTTTTGAACCATCTGGTAACTCTACCTTTTAGTTTTTTTGACACACTGCATTATTGTTTATACAAAGGGGTTATATCATTTTTCATTTCCACCAGCATTGTATGATGATTTTCATTTCTCCATACCCTTGACAATGCCTGCAATGTGCTGAATTTTTTTATTAAACCCATCCAATAAGAAGTGAAGTAGCAGTCACTATTGTTTTTGTTGCTATTTTCCAGATGGTTAATGATGTTGAGCATGTTTTCATACATTTAATGACAATTTAAATACCTTATTTGGAGAAATGTTAATCCAGCTCCTCTGTCCATTTTTCAGTTAGGTGAAGTCATTTTCTTTAGAATCCTGTTGCATATACCATGCATCTTCTATTTTAGAGTAACCCTAGGAAATGGACCTTTTCCTCTTAGAACAAAGAGCATTTTGTGTGTGTGTGTGTGTGTGTGTGTGTGTGTGTGTGTGACAAGTGGCAGCTAGGCTTCAAAAAACAATTTTAAAAAAGCATTGACAGAGCCTAAAATTCAGGAGGGAATTGTTTTGTCTGAAAAAAAATTAACCTAATTAATAGTTTGTGAAACTTAAAACACACATATGCACACTTGGGTACATACACAGCGGAAACATCATGTTTGGGGCAAATTTGCTGATTTTAATTTGCTCCCCATCTCCTCCTTTGTTCTGTGACCCTTCCAATCTGTTAGTCACCCTAGAGAATAAATAAATACATGTGTCTGACCTCATTCCCCAGCAAGGGTAGATCACAGCTCTGTGGGGAAATTACAGAAACAGCACTCCACTTTTTGCAAGGTGATTGTCTCCAATTCTTTCCCCTAGGGTTCCCCTTCTGACATTAGCATCTATTATCTTCCTGGTTGGATTCTTCCCTAAAGGGCACTTGGCATTCCTTAGTGAATGGTAGTGTCAAGGAAACCACACCAACTGTGAAGGAAACAGGAGGTCCTGGAGCAGAAAAACAAAAGTAACCCAGCAGCAAGATTTCTAGGGTTGGTGCAATGTTGCCCTGACTTCTGCAGAGTGATGAGTCCTGGGAGTTGGAGATACATGCCATGATAAACTGCAGTTTCCTTTGTAAGAGTGCCTCCATTAAGCAAGAATGCTCAAAAGTCCTAGGACCTCTCTCAGGGAACGAATTAGAATATTCTTTAATGAGCATCATTGGCCCAAATTCAATGTCATCTCTATAACAATAATGATATTTTTCCTTTCAGGGGCTCATTGGAAGCTTGTGTTATTTATCTTAAGAATAGGTTTTTTTCAATAAAAAAAGAACTTAGACTCTAGGGATTATACAGTGACTGTTCAACCTTGAACCCTGAATCCCAGACATAGAAACAACACAGTTCTCCACAGCAGCTCCGGGAACTAAACCCCCTCTGGGACATCCTTACTACTGATCTGACGCCAACATGATCCAGTTCTGATATGATATCCTAACAATGAGATAATGGCAACAAAGGGACCCAACAGCAGGTTGTCTTTACCTCCTCATCTAACGATGAGACAAAATCAGATGACTTGTCATCTTTTGACCTGCACAAAAGCCAAGATCGCTATCTACAGATGAATGACTGTGACAACCATGAATGGAGAGAACGTATCCTGGGTCCAATATAAAAGCCCTAGTCCAGAGTTCAACCTACAATCGGTAAAACAACCCAGATTTCTTTTTTTTTTTTGTTTTTGTTTTTGTTTTTGTTTTTGGGTCACACCCGGCAGTGCTCAGGGGTTACTCCTGGCTCCATGCTCAGAAATTGCTCCTGGCAGGCACGGGGGACCATATGGGTGACAACCCAGATTTCTAACTCCAGAAGTATGACTGAGACAACTGCAAGTGAATGGGTCCCCTGGAAACATAAGGAAAGACACCATTCCAGGCTCCATCTTAGGTTCAGTACAACAACCAAAACCACCAACTACAGAACACTGATTAAAATGACAGTGAAGGAACTGAACTTCTAGAGATGTATATATAAAAAAAAAGACTTCTTCATAATCTCCATTCCTTGACCTGTGCAGATACCAAGATCTCTAGATACAGAGGTCTGATTTTATCATTCATGACGGAGCAGATGTCTCCCATACACCACAGAAGGATCTAAGGGAGAGTAAAGAAACATACATGGAGTCTGTAGATTTCGTCATTCTCATTGTTGTTTTCTTTCTTTTTTGGTGCTCTGCTTTGATTTTATTTCAGAAGAGTGATTATTGTGTAATACATATTGTGTGTAGTTGGGTCCCGTTGTCTATAGCTGTAGTGCTCATTGGATTTCTTGTTTGATTTTTCTCTTTGTATTGTTGTGATGATTCTCTTCCTTTTTCCCTTTCTTCGCTCAAAACTGATGTTTAGATCCTCTAGAAGGACTCTGCCCACATTTGGCCTGTGGCATTTTTACCCTGTTCTATTTCTTTTTCTTTTTCTTTTTTTTTTTCAAACAAAACCACATAACTGGAACCATCTTGCTCTGCCCTCAAATTGAGATGGAAATAACAGAGGGTACCAAGTCCAAACAACTGTATGATCATCAAATAGTAATAAAAATGATCAGACTTAAACACCAAATCCAAAGCCAATGACAACAGAATAGATACCCAATGTACAAGCTAGGTACAGAGGGGATCATTTATACTAGCAGCCCAGGGGGAAAGGGAGGGGGGCATCGGATGCATGATGGGAATAGGGAGAGAGGGAGGTCAACTTCAGTGGTGGGAATTCCCCTGATTCAATGTAATATGTACCTAAAATAAATATTACTATGAAAGATATGTAATCTACTTTGATCAACAACAACAACAAAAAGCAAATTAGTCAGGCACTGCTATAAGATAAGGCAGCTTTCTGTTCTAAAACATGAGTTTTTAAGTGGAGTAGCATTTGCAAGGACAATTTTTAAGTTTGAATCATTGTAAGAAGTTCTCTCTTTGCAAACTTCAAGCTAGTACTAGTAATAGCCTAGTTAAGATCTAGATCAATTCTACCAGTGTGCCCTGTCCATACCTTGACTTGTTCATGATAGGAACAAAAACTCTCCATAAGAAGCAACCCATAAAACTCTATGGGGGTAAAGATGTCAAAGACATATAAAAAAATAATTTTATATATATACTTTTTTTTTTTCAGGTAGTCTTGAAAAGCATGATAAGCAAGAATTAAAAAGGCAGACTTAAGTTGATCTACCTAAGCATTTAAACATGGAGAAAGGGCTAGAATGAGGCTGAAGAGCAATTTATAATTTTTCTAAGACTTTCCTGGTTTTAGCTTCATGACCTAGTAACCCTTTAGATCTGGGCAAACTGGGGGAAAGAAACTTTGGCACCCTCCTGGGCAAACTGTACACTGAGACAATTTCCTGTTCCATGGGACTATTGATATGAACCTGGGCAGTCTCTATTGTTCATTTCTTTATCTTTTATGTCATGTTCTGTGCTTTGCTTATGAAAGACCTATGAAATGCTCTCAAGTTGAAATGGTAAATACTCTTCAGAACTCAGAAACTGTTAGGGTCGAGTGGAACCACAAGACCACATAACTGGAATAAGCTGAATACTTTAATCCGTTTGCCAACAGCCCCCAAACTGGCCTACAGGGTTGCCTCCGAAGGAGACGAACCCTGCCCAAAGTCATGAAGAAGATTATATAAGGAAGGGATATAGGAAGGTTCTATCTTTTTGGTGATCTTTAAAATGATTGGATGTTGTCGAGGGGTACCTTCCTACTGCTTCCTTGTATCCATCCCTGATAGGCTACCTGGTATGGCTACCTGGTATGTCAATTGACATACAGGTAGCTTAGGTTGGTGTTAATGGAAATAGGCTTATGGAAACTTAGCATGTGGCTTACACCACGTGGTTCTTACAAAATGGCTTCTCTCCTGTTCAGAACCTAAAAGAAGCCTTCCATGTGGCCTTTACAAAATGGTGTCACTCTTTGTTCGGAACCTAGGACCCCACAAAGCCAAAAAGAAAGAGGATTTGAGAGACTTCTAGAATGGTTCAACTTCCAACTAGAAGTTTTATTTGCATTGACTTAGAAATCTTTAAGTAGGATTAATGACTGGAAAGTGACTGTTTCAGAGCTGGGATGGTAATGCCTACTTGGGTATGCCTACTTCTGGTACCTTGAAATTTGTAATTCAAGAGGATGTTCCAGAGTCTCCAACCATCATAAACTGACTTCATGTAATTAACCTTACTTGGGACTTCTTTCTCCTAGCTTACTACAATCTCTACTCTCAAACAGTATAGTTTAGAGGGAGAAAAAACCACCTGCTGAGACCCGAGTAGGCTATGTAAAATGGGGACTCAACTTCTTGTTGCTGATTTGATAGGACTTGGGGATGGTTGGGTTTGGATTGTTGATCGGTTTTTAACATGTGCCCATTGAGATGGCCTTCGGAGTTTCTCTTCCTATTAAGCAGCACCAACATTCCTCTAAAGGCAAAGGCTGTATTTTGCCATCTAGTTGGCTTGTTTTATGTCTGTAGAAGAAACTCCAAACTGCTCTGCTGCTGTTGTTAAAATATTTTTGTGCTTCTCAACTGTCCTTCAAATTGGAGGGAGAAACTAGATTCTAAAGAGCTGTAGAGTTATATGCAAACATAGATTTTTGTGGGGGGATTCCAATTGGAGTTACTTTTGGAATTTTGTTTCATCCAATTGAATCAAAAGAAGTCATGCAAAATTGGAGGCTTCTTGCTGTGACATTGTGCTGGTAGATAACAGCCAGAAATAATTTCAAATATAGTCAGTGAAATTAGTGTGAAGAGCCTTTGCACAATCCATACTCTGAATTAAAGGAGAATCCTACAAGTTTAGAGCTTGGACTTGACAGACTTTAGATGTACTGGCTTTGAATCCTGCTTATTTGCTGTTGGGCTGACAGGTTGCTTAACCTCTATACTCTGTATAGTCTGCTATAAAATAAGAATAATGAGAATTCCTTCTCTTTAGTGTCATTATGAAACATACATCAAATGAATTATGATATACACTTATAAAAATGTCTGAGGGAATGCAACTACTCATTCAATAATAGAGGATTATTTTCACTTCATCTAAGTAAGGTCTGTATAAGTTTATAAGGAGGTCATAGCAATGTACTAGAAGTTAGTGGCTTAGACAAAGGAATTAAACCGCTTCTAGACCCACAGGCAAAACTGCAAGATCAAGATATTGGCAGGCTTCTTCTGAGACCTGGGAGGGAGAGCCCTGCCACAAGTTCCTCTCCTAGCTTTGGGGAATTTTCTGGCATTCTTGAACATTACTTGCTGTGGAATAAATATTCTTTGCTTTCATGATTATGTGTGTGCAAGGCTCAGTAGCTGAACAGCTCCTATTTATAAGGAAACCAATCATTTGGATTGGGGGTCTACTCTACTTTAGTATAGTCTCATCATGACTAATAGCAGCAATAACTTTGTTCCCAGTCAGGTCACATGCTGATGTACTGAGGTTAGCAATTGCTACATAGAAAATTTGTGGAGATACAACTCAAGCTATAATGTCTGTTTATTTTCAAAATTTGCCAGGGTTTGTCTGTTATTTATTTATTTATTTAGGCTGCAATAAGGTGGAAAGGGTGGTAGACTTCCCTTTTATTCCTCCAACATCAGCTACATCTTAAACATCTGATCCTGCATTATTGCTCTGAGGCTATTCTGTGGCACTGAGGGAACCTTATCTTTTTCTTTCCTTGTTCCAGACACTTGCCTTGCACTTAGCAGACCTGCTGTAAATATTTATTGAGTCAATGGATGTGCCATTGTATTTAAGACCCAATTAAAGGAGACAGCATTATTATCATGTTTTATGGCAAAGACATGAACAAGTCATTGTCTTTGAACCAACTTGTCACCTGTTCAGTTGCTAATTTTCTAGAACCATCCAGAGATTCCTAGACTACTGAACTTATTAAATATGTCTGCCCCAAAGAGTTCAGTTTCCTCTACAAATCTCTATATGAAAATTCTCTGCATGAGAATTTGTTTAGTTGGACTTTTTTTTTATGGGAGGAAAGAACACACTATATGGTGCTTAGGGGCTATTTGGTTCAGGACTTAGGGACCATTTTTAGCAGTACTTGGAGAACCATGCAGTGTGTAGGATGAAACCCAAGATTACTCTGAGTAGGTAGAGAATATACTCAGTACTTTGAGCCTTCTCCCAGAAACTGGAGTTTTGTAGCCACAAATAGCAGTGCTCAAGGATCATTACTGATAAGTGTTTGGTAAATGTGCAGTGTCAGTGATTAAAATTTATATATATACATCCAGGAAATAAGTATGCTTAACAAGAAAGATGAAAGTCTGAGGAGAGGGTCTAAAAGGAGATTTAAGGACCTTTAATTACTAATTACCAATACCAATTATCAATATCTTAGGGAACACCCTATTGATGTGTCCAGTATGCACTCTTATCTCACCCTCTCCCAAAAGAAGACAATCCAGAGACTTTTTCATTAGCTACTCCAGGTGCCTTTAATATGTAAAGATCTATTCTGGTTAGATTAGAGTAGATAAGCTGCTAATATTTGCCCTTCTTCTTGTGCTTATTGGTCCCAAAAAGATATACTATAGGTGAAGTATTTTCAGGGCTCTAAGTTCTTTTCTCTAATGTCTGTCTTGTTTTCTTAATCTTTGAGGTGTCCCTGGTTTTGGCCAATTTATTTGGTGTTGGTCTTGTCAGAACTTGTGTTAGCCTTACTCATTGAACTCTTCCAGTCCTTGTATGTTTGTTTTTAACAGACACCTTCCTGTGATACAGAAGACCACCAACTTTGGGAACAATTACTCAAGGTTGTAAATACAGGTTAAGGATAGAAAGCATCTTTTCTCTCTTTTACTTCATTTTCACATTTTCCTCCAATGGAATAGTAGTTTAGAAACACCCATTATTCTCCCTACTCTTGGTGCAGTGCTTCTGCATATTGGTGAGATAGGAATGTGATTCAACACATTGCTAAAGAGAAATAACCAGACAGCTATTTCAACAGATATCAAAAATGCAACCCATAAAATTTGGCTGTCTTTCATAATAATAATGTTGATTATGCTGTTGAAGCTGCTAGCTGCTAATGATGATATAACTCTTAGAAAATAAGAAATAGAGGAATTTCCTTAACTTGACAAAATATTCTTTGAAAAAAAAAAAAGAAACAGTTATAGGTTGTAAAAGAAAGCAAAACAATATGCTCAATTGTGAAAATGCCCAGAGTTTCTAATTATATTCAGGAAGAATACAAGAGTAAAACTACTGTCACAACTTCTTTTCAATATTTTACTAGAATCTAGTCAGCACAATATTTTAAATGACAAAAAGATTAAAATATCAGAAAACGTGCCACATTTTCTTATTTAATTTCAACATGGAAAGCCAAAATAATTTATTATAAAATTGTCAGAATTAAGATAAGTCATTAAGTTGCCTTTAAAATACTATTTACTATAAGTATTGAATACCTAATTACATTTAAAAACCTACAAGACCTATATGTGATATGTGGTAAATTATAAAATTTTATTGAGTCAAAGTGATAACAGAAGGATTGAAGTGTGTTCCTTGCTTGTGATCAACTCCATGTTGGTCCTAGGAATCTAGAACTGCTAGAACTAATTCCTGAGCATGCATCTAAGATTAATCCCTAAACATTGTGGGGTGTGGCCCCTCCAAAAAACAAACTAGTCAACTACTTTAGATAAATATTAAAGATGCATTTTTTTGTTTATTTTGGGGTAAAATCTAGCAGTGATCAGAGTTTATTCTTGGTTCTTCATTCAGGAATCACTCCTGGGAGAACCATATATGATACCAAGGATGAAACATAAGTTTCCCCTCTGTAAGGCAAATGCCCTACATATTATGTATTATGTACTATTCCTCCAACTCCCATGACATATTTATTTTACTTTTGAATTTAATATCAACTTAACAACAGCATTGAAATCAATAAGGTGAATTTTAGAGATAGTCCACACTTACACATATAAACACTCAGTATTATTAAGATGTAAATTATTCTAAATTCAATGCAATTCCTAATTTTTACATCCCAATAGTAATTTCATTGATCTTAATAAACTAATTCAGAAAATTTAAAAACATCGGAAAAAATAAGTACACCCTCCCCCTGCAAGAACTCAGACATTACTAAGAGAAAGAAAATAAAAGGTCCCAGCAAACGTGGTTTTTTCTGGAGAATCATAAACTCAGTAGAAACCAAATATCATCTTCAGTGGTAGTACATGGCAGGACAATGGGACCAAATAGAAGCCCAGAAATAGGCACATATCAAACCAGGGACAGAGAGATGCAACATTACTAGGTCAGTTATCCATGTGGAAATAAATCAAACTGGAAACTAGCACACCACAGAGAAACACAAGTTCTGAATGGTTCAGCACATAAACACAATAGCAAGATTTCAAAACTTCTAAACAATATATAAGAGTGACCTTATTTTTCTCAAGGTGAGGCATATCGTTTCTTAAATAAAACAAAACTCACCATTAAAATTTAAAAGAATAAAAGACAAACCACAAACAAGGTGAAGATATTTGTATTTGAGAAAGTGAGAAAGGGCTATCATTCAGAATGAGTAAAGAACTGACAACCAAAATTATTAATTACAATTTTAAAAGTGGTTGGAACATATTTACAGGTCTTTCAAAAAGAAAGGAAAAGTTTGTAATAAAATTATTAAAAAATATCATCTTCATTAGTAACCAATAAAATGTTCATAAAAATGACAATAGCATACTGACTTATCTGTACTAGAACATATCTTAGCCAAAAATATTGTAGAACCTTGTGATACTAATTAGAGGTGTTTTAGGATCATAATTCTCACAGGACTGTTAATTCTCTCAAGGAGGCAGGTAGACTTTGGAATAGACAGAGTTCCAGGGTGAGGTCTGAGGCCATAAAATGGTTTAGATTTAATGCTCACAA
Source organism: Crocidura indochinensis (assembly GCA_004027635.1). NCBI lineage: Eukaryota > Metazoa > Chordata > Mammalia > Eulipotyphla > Soricidae > Crocidura > Crocidura indochinensis. Next base: position 17,798 of record PVKC010007131.1, read on the forward strand.
ACATAAACTATTCTGTGCATAGATTTTAAATTGAGAGTGACTTACTATTGTGAATTAGGTACTTAGAGAATTGTTGGAAGGGTTGAAGGAGCAGATTTGCTGTTATGATGTCTCAGGATTCTGAAAATGGAGCCAGTCACTTCTGGACACCTACTGTCCCCAAAACAGTTCCCAATGTTGTTATTTCTGCAACAGCCAAGCAGAGCCAGAAGCTTGTGAAAACTCTTTCCTTGGAATAGGAAACCTGGGCTTCAAGTATGCTCTTCTCATGGATTTTTTCTCCTACCCATCTTACAGAGATTTAACTCGAGCAACATCAAATCCATATCTATTAATGTACATTTTAATTCACACAGGCATAACTATTCCTACTAATTCCAGACCATTTCCTTTAAAATAAAGAATCAGTTGGATATTTGGGTTGTTGCTGATGGGAATGTTATTTGGGTTGTTGGTGATGGGGATGGTGTTATCTGATATAACTGAAACCCAATCACAACCATGTTTGTAACCAAGGTGTTTAAATAAAAAATATTAATAAAAAAAAGAAAAAAAGAATTAAGTTTTTGCCCCAGTCATTCTCCCTTTGTCCTCTGTCAACTAATGATCCTTTTGGTATCTGTAACTTTTCCTTTTCTGTGCATTTCATACAAATGGAATTACAGAGTATGATTATCGTTTCTTTTCACATAATACAGTATTTTCGAATTTCATTTACGTTTTATAAATGCTAACCCTTTTAATGACTGAATGGAACCACTGAATGATAGACCAAATTAGAATTATATTCATTAGTTAGGGGCGTTTCATACCACTTTTTTTCTAGTAGGAATAATGCTGTTCTGAGCATTCATGTGTAAGTTTTAGTATGGAAACGTAAGTTTAATTCTGTTATGTATATACCTGTGTGAAATTGCTACATCATCTGATACCTATTCTCGATTATCTTTTGAGAAATGGATATATTTTTCCAATATGTCGCGCCATTTATCATTCTTATTGAGGAATTATGAAACTTTGACTGCTCCACATCCTTGTCATCAATGAATAATGTTTGGTTGACAGTTGCCACCCTCATGCATGCAAAATAATATTTTATTGCTATTTTTATTTGTATTCTCTACCATGTTTCTTGTCACTCAAATACCTAAGAAGACTGCAGAGCAGCAGGGGAGAGGATTATAACTGGGACCTTACTAGCAACAGAAGCTCAAATAACAGGGAGATTGACATGAGTCCAGTAAGATTTTTCTCATTTTATGGGAGTAAATAACTGGAATATCTGAGAGAGTTATGGTGATGCTAATGATGATTATTTGAATGATGATAACAATGAGGATGATGATGACCATGAAGATGTTCTGAATTTTCAATTACTATATGTCGAAGGATTACTTAAGAGAATTTTGAGATAAAAATAATCTAAGAATACACCATATGCTATGCTTTCTGGGAAGCCTGTTTACCCATGTTTACATATAGTATCAATTTACATGTTCATTATGACATGAAAAAAATCTGGGAAACACTTTCCTAGAAATGGTCTTTTGCACAGGTGCAATGGTTAAATATTCAAGAATATTCATGTTAGCATAGCACAGAACAGCAAAATGTTAGGAAAAAACCAAATGTCTATTGATTCTAAATGTATAAATAAACTGTCATATATTCCACAAAAGGTACTCTATAGCAATAAAAGTAATGACCTTATGAATACACATGAATATGTATGAGCCTGTATAACATAATGTAAAGAAGACTGCCAAAAATATACATAAAGTATGATTTTAGTTACATAAAGGTCAAATTAGGTATAATAAAATAAATAAGTTGTTTAAGAACACAGACATATGCACGGTATTTATTTACAACAACATTGTGGTTTTCAGTATGCATCACAAAATACCTGGAGGTCTTTTTATAGTATTACAACCCACATTCTTGAGTATCTTCACAACTGTCCCTGCAGAGTTTCTTTTTCAGTTGGTTTTGGAATGAGGTCTGATAATTTGTACTGCTAGAAATTTTCCAGTTGATACTGATGCTGTTGGTTGTAGCAATTAAAATCATAACCATTGCTAAAAGGATAAGCATAAAAGTGACTATAAATCCTAAAAGTGATGTATGATTTTATATTTTTTATAATTTGTGATCTTACAAATCATAAAGCATAAAAGTAATAAAAACACTGGAATTCTGATGGGGAGAGAGAGGAGATTAGGAAAGAGAATAAATGAAGTTTCATGTCTATTATACTGGGTAGTGGTACCTGGCTGGTTGGCATAGGTAGTCTTTTAAATTATTCATACAAATGAATATATTTAATGCATTATAGTCACACTTTTGTTATAAATATATAATCTACTTCATAATTTAAAAAGTAAGCAAAACAGGCAAGAAAAATAATTGGTCCATATTATTCTATTTAATACCAGCTTTTATCTGTTAAGAAATATGCTTGAATAAAAAATCTCAGAGACAAAAGGGCTAGGTTTAAGAAATATTAAAGAAAGATCCAAAATTATTATGTGTATTGAGCTCCATTTATATAGCAGGAATATTTACTTCATGATGGTACTTCAAAGCATATATTATTATATAAATTTGCAGAAGAGGAAATTGAAGAACAAAGTAAATAGCTTGTACTCACAACAGCACTGTTATTACACAGTAAAGCTAGAATTCAAATACAGTTCATTCTTTCACTAACACTTGTACACTGATCACTTACATCAAAATTGTGCAAAGCATTTTATAAACCATATTTTCAAGACTTAAATGATCCTACCAAGGTTGATTTTGTAAATGTGACATTGGAATCTGTATTATTAAGCTATTTGTAAGATAAAATCCCAGGAATCCATGCATATATAAAATCAGAATTAAGATCAATGTTTTCCCAGATCTTGGGATAGAAAACAAAATTTACCAGAAAATAGCTGGGCCTTATTTTGTATGCATTAAGGAAAATAAAACAAGTTCCAATGCATTTAAAATAAGATATAACTCATTAGGGCATTGTTGATATCAGCAAGTTGCTTTCTTTCTTCCTATCTTACACACACAAAACTGTGCTTCTACATGAAGGAGTGGTAATATTTAGAGATTTGAAAATGTCCGTTTCATTACATTTTTAATTTCTGAAAATAGTGGCCCTGAGGTAATGCTTGTAGCTTAGATCTCACATTCTTTTGTAACATTCAAAGGAAGACCACAAAGCATCAGGAGCATGCTGGGTGCTGCAGCCTTTGTGTGCCCTAGCACAGGGTATCTTGGAAAGGAATAAATAAACAGAGAATGCCAACCTTCAGTCCTCCCATATGGGAAAACTACATTTCATATTAGTAAGAATTTGGCTTCTGAGATGACTACAGACGAGTGTTCATAATTTGCCTACTTGAATCTGCCACTTGCACACAAAAAAATGCTTTCACTTAGAAAGATCTTTTGTCATTAAGGCCTGAGAGAATAACAAAAAAATGCTTTCCATATTTTAGGATTTGAGAAAGATCTTCCTTTCAGTAAGATTATCTTGGTCATCAGGAAGACCAAGACTGATTAAAAAAAAAGATGGGGAGAAGACACAATCATGGAAATGCCAAAATGGAAAGAGGAGGTCTGGCATCTTTCACATGAATTAAGAAGGCTCCTTATGGCTGCTTTGTGTAGTAAAGAACAAGAGAATGTTTTTGCCTCTCATGACTTATTAACATTTTTTTCTTGCCTTTAATTCTATGCTAAGATGGAATGTAAGATATATAGCTTTTTTTTAAAGACTAACTAATTGGCTAACATTTTATTAACCTCTGAGTACCTTTATTAATAATTTTGTCACAGTTAATAATCAAGTTCCAGCAATAGAAAAGCAGAAATAAAAATTTCAAAAATTAGAGGCTTACAAATACTATAAAATAGTATTAACAAAGAGTTTTAAGAGCCAAGAAACCAGTGAAAAATATGAAAAACAGCTAAAAATGATCTCAGCTTAGCAACTCAAATGTATATTCTCTGTATTCCACTTGACAACTCAGATCTTTCCCCATATTTATAAATGAAGTCCAAGAAGAACTTAATATACCCTTTAGATTAAACCAAGTAAGTCTGATCCAAAACAGAATCCTACTCTACATAAAAGGGTATCTGCAATTTCCTAGCAACATGAGAAGTTCCAGATTTATGCCATTTCATGTAAACTCTGAGTTGAGCACAACATGACTTGGACAGGCTACAAACAAGTCTATGTAGGTCTCCAAGCTTCAACATCCCACTAGTGAAACAAAAGAAAAATATTAGATTTCTCTCAAGCCTTAGAGAACTGTACTGGTTTTGCTACTTTAAATAAATAAATAAATAAAAACACATTATATAAAAACATTAATTACGGGGTCTGGGAGATAACATGGAGGTAAGGCATTTGCCTTTCATGCAAAAGGTCATCGGTTCAAATCCCGGTGCCCCATATGGTCCCCCGTGCCTGCCAGGAGCAATTTCTGAGCATGGAGCCAGGAGTGACCCCTGAGCACTTCCGGGTGTGACCCAAAAACCAAAAAAAAAAAAAAAACATTAATTACATTTACAAGAATGGTGAGTTTTCCATGCCATGATTTTGGTATTAAGGAAGGATTCTGTAAAACAAACAAACAAAACAAAACAGGCAGTGTCATGAATTCAAAGCATTAGTCCTAATTATATTTGTGTCCTGACCTTGAACACACAAATGATTAATTTCCTATGCATGCAACATTTATAAAATTGTGACCTATGGGACCCAGTTCTGGTATTGTATCAAACATAAAGGAAATAAAGAAAAATAAAGACAAATTGTTAGGTATTAAAAAATTGGCTATGGTCATATTCTTAAACTTTTGTTATCCCATGAGGAGGCTCTTTCTAAGCTGATTCAGAGGTCCCAGGAGAAGGAAAAATTTAGTGGGGCAAGTCTACAAATCTGATCCCAGACCAGAGTAGCCAAAATAGAAGCAGAAGAAATGACTAATATGTTAAAGTCACTGAGTTTTGAAATGACATGTTACCCAGTAAATTTGTGTCGAGAACTGATTCAGGATCATAGCAATGTAATTAATAAGCTCATATTTGAGTCTATAAAAAAACTTTATTCAAGTTTTTCAAGAATTCTACAGTTCCACATCTCACTTATTCTATAGAATAACACTGATATATATTTACCATGATATATAGTTACCATGCCTACTTTGCAAATGAAATTCCAAGATTTAATTTATATTATTAACATAATTGGGGACATCTGTATATCTCTAGTCTTGCATTGAACTCCCCTGTTTTGTACTGGTGACACAGCCAAATGTTCTCAGGATTCACTTCTAGCCCTATGCTTAGAGATCACTTCTTGTGGGGCTCAGGTGAGATATAGAGGTCAAACCCAGGTTAGCTACATGCAAGGAAATGCCTTTCCTGCTATATTTTCTCTTCAACACTAAAAGTCTTCTTCTGTTTAAATGCTTGCTAAATGAACAACCCTGAAAACACTTTTCTGTCTTAAGTAACCCTGATCTTCCATGCACAATCCTAACTGATGGGCATACAGGAATACATGAGATTGATAGAGAGGTGACAACAACACACTGTGAGGGGATCTTGGAGAGACAACTGGGACAGCCCAGCAAGCACTGCCAAGAGGAAGGACCAGTCTGCCATGTAAAGGGTGTATCCATTCCATTTCATGGCTGTGTATTTCTTCTAGTCAACTAGCCCCAGAACAACACATAAAAAAACACCACCACACTTTAAAAGTCACAATTGGGAAACAAGGCAGAACACCACTACACTTAGTGAATAAAGATGTTATTTTGGAAGATTGAACTAGAACCAGCCACCTATATAGCCTCTCTGAAAAGGACTTTAGAGAGGAAATTTGGAGGATGTTCAAGAAACTTAAAGAACAGTCGCTAAAACTCAAGAGGATATGAGAGTATAAATAAGAAAACTTCAAACAGAAATAACAGGACTGTAAAACTTGGTAGGTGAAATAAAACCCCACCAAAAGACCTCATCAGAATAATGGCGACTGAGGGCAGAATTAGTGAGTTGGAAGATGAGTAACATAAAACCTCTTACAACAGAAGAAGTTGAAAAAGAGCCTTCAAATAAATTAACAAAAGATGGGAACTATCCTCAAAATAAGTGAGCATACAATGACAGACCTTTGGGATAAATTTAACAGGATGAACATAAGAATTATTGGGCTCCAGAAAATTGCTAGACAAAGACACATTGCTGAGAAGTTCTCAGAACTGAAGAGTGCATGCACCCACATCCTGGATGCCTAAAGAGTACTAGCTAAAAGATACCCAAATAAAACATAACCCAAGGAATCTTAGTCACAATAATGAAAACCACAGATAAGGATGAATACTGAAAATAGAAAGATCAAAATGGAAATTAAATACAAAGAAACATCCTTAAAATTCACACAGTCTTGTCACAAACAATCTTCTAGGACTGAAAACAGTGGTAGGATGAATCAATGAAATGAACACCTTATCATGAATACTTCACTCAGTCAGACTTTCATTTAGGTTTAAAGAAAGGATACATTGCTTCATGGATAAATAACAGCTCAGAAAATATAGAGACTCAAAAACCAACATTGAAAGAATAACTGAAGCATTTTACTTTAAGGCAAGACAGACACCACAGACCCACCAAACTTCTACAAAAAAAAAAAAAGACACAAAATTCCATGACAATAATCTCTCTTAACAGAATAAATGAACCAGTTAAGATAGAGTGACAGAATGGATCAGAAAATTGCATCCAACATTTTGCTACCTGTAAGAAACACATTCGAATATTCTAAGCAGACAAGCTCAGACACAAGGAGAACAAACTTCAAAGCAAAAAACTCCCTTAAAAAGACTGGGGTGGCTATACTAATATTATGAAACACAAAATTTAGGCTAAAAATGGTCATAATATCAGAGAAGGACATCCTAAATCAAGGATAATTAAAGGATATGTACATCAAGTAGTAATTAGACTGATAAGTATATATATATATATAAATATGCAAAAAGAAAGACCAGCTCAATACTTAAAACAACTGCTAATAGACTTGAACAAAGATATCAATAGAAAAATAGTAGTGGGAGACTTTAATACTATAACATAACCCCTTAGTAGATCAACCAGGCTAAAATTTAACAAGGAAATACTGACTTTGCAGAAGAAATGTAAGAGAGTGGCTTAGTAGAGATATATAGTGATTTTCTTCATCACAAAACTGAATACACATTCTTCTCCAATGTACATGGACATAAAACATACCATCATGAAATCAAGAGGACAGAAATAATTTCAACACTCTTTGCCGACCATTATGCACTTAAAATAGAAATGAATTATGAACAGAAGTGGAGCAATAACTTTAGCACCTTTAAATTAAACATCCCACAACTGAACAACTAGTTGGTTAGAGATGAAACCAAAGAGGAAATAAAAATATTCCTGGAAATAAATGAGAATGAAGAAAAATTATCAGAATTTGTGTGACACCATTAAGAGGAAAATTTATAGCTTTGCAAGCATTCATCAGGAAAGAAGAAAGTACCTATAGAAATAACTTAATGGTGTAGCTTACAATATTGGAAAATGATCAAGAAAAGGAACCAAAAATAAGCAGGAGGAAGGAAATAACAAAACTTAGAGCAGAAATTAATGAACTGGGCACAAAGAAAACAATACAAATGATCAATGAAAACAAGAGTTGGTTCCTTGAAAAAAATAAAAAAAAAATTGAGAAATCATTAGCAAGACTCACAAAACAAGAGAGAAAGAAACTTAATAAACCAAAGAGGAAATGAAAAGGAGAATGTCATTAAAAATAATACAGAAACTCAAAGGGTAAAAAGAATATGCCACAAACCAAAAAAATTTGGAAGTACTGGATAAACTCTTGGGCTCCTATAACCTCCAAAGGTTGAACCAAGATGATATGGAATACTGAACAGATCTATCACTATGGCGAAAATGGAAAAGGAAAACAAAAGTCTTCCAATAACAAAATTCCAGTACCAGGTGTGTTCACTTGTGAACTCTTTCAAACCTTTAAAGAGAAACTACTGCCAATCTTTTTCAGGATTGTTCAAGATATTGAAAAACAGAAACACTTCCAAATAGTTTCTATAAAGCTAATGTCACTCTTATACCACAAGCACAGAGAGAGAGCATACATAAAATAAAAGTCACAGGCTTATATTTTTGATGAACACAGATGTAAAGATCCACAACAAAATAATATCAAATAGAATCCAAAAGTTCAACAAAAGATTATATGTCATGACCAAGTAGGATTCATCCCAGAAAGGTAGGGATAGTTTAATGTACACATTCAAACAATCTGAACATCAGTGTCATAGAAGAAAAAATAAAAATCATATCATATCAATAGTTGCAGAAAAAAACATTTGATAAGGGCAAGTACCTATTCATGATAAAAATTCTCAACAGCCCAGCAAAATCTCTCTCCTAGAGGCACCCAAGCTGTAAAGCCAAGAAAGACTGAGTGAGTGAGTGAGTGAGTGAGTGAGTGAGTGAGTGAGTGAAAACTGGCTACCAGAGGTGCCCCAGCAAAAAGGCAGATCCTTTGTCTGTGAAGACAAGTGGGAGAGGTCTGCCCCTGCTGTGAGATTATCAACTGGGAGAGACTGATGGACCCTGTAACCTTTGCACATTTCTCTACTCTTCTGTCTCCTGAACCTCTCCTGAGAGGGCCAAGAAAGGCCCTGCAAAAACTGTCTCCTAGAGGCTCCTGAAGAGCATAGTTGCTCAGCTTCACATTGAGGTCGAGCTCTCTTTCTAACTAATGAACTCCACCATAGCATGAAGAAAAAAAAATCACAATACAAGTGTGGCAATGGGAAAACCTCGCAAGCAAATACCATGCACAGAGAATGAAGATGATAGCTCTGATGACCCAAAAAATGTCAACCATCAGATCAATCTCTCAGAAAAGGAATTTAGAATAGAAATATGGAGGTCCTCATGGAAATCAAAGAAAATATAGCTCTAGCTGAAAAGAACACAAAGATAGAAATCAGAAAACATTAAACTGAAATAACAGATCTGAAAAACACGATAGCTGAACTGAAAAACTTAATGGAAATCCTCTCCAACAGGGTAACAGCAGCTGAAGACAGAATCAGTGAACTGGAAGATGAAATGCAGAACAACTCCATACAGCAGAAGAGTTTGGAAATGAACCTTAAGGCAAATGATCATACAATGGAAAAAGTACTCAAAGAATGTGACTAGATAAAAAATAAAAATCTTTGATAAACTCAGCAGAAACAACATAAGAATCATTGGAGTCCCAGAGGCCCAGGAAGGGAATTCCCAGGAAGAATCAACAGTCAAAGACACCATCACAGAAAAAATCCCAGAGCTAAAGACTGCATGCAATCAAATCCTGCATGCCAGAAGAGTACCAGCTAAAAGACACCCGAAGAGAAACACCCCAAGACACATCCTAGTCACAATGACGAATCTTATAGATGGAGATAGAATACTGAAAGCAGCAAGATCAAAAAGGGAAATTACATTCAAAGGATCATCCATAAGATTTACTGCAGACATGTTACAACAAACACTCTAGGCCAGAAAACAGTGGTGGGATACTCTGACAAGACTAAATGAAATGGATGCTTAATCTAAGATACTAGACTCAGCCTGACTCATGTTCAGGTATGAAGGAAGGAAACATGGCGTCATGGATAACCAACAGTTCAGAAAATTTGCAAATGCAAAACCAGCCTTAACGAAAAAACTGAAAGGTCTACGTTAAGACAAAACAGACCAACAGACACACCAAACTCATACACAAAGATGACATTAAATTCCATGACAATCATCTCCTTCAATGTCAATGGACTAAATGCATCAATTAAGAGACACAGATTGGCTAAATAGATAAAAAAGATGAATCCAACCTTCTGTTGCCTACAAGAAACACATCTGAATAGTCAGAACAAATATAAACTCAAAATCAAAGGCTGAAAGAAAATCATCCAAGCAAACAGCATCCTTAAAAAAGCTGGAGTGGCCATATTAATATCAGACGACACAAACTTTAGACTCAGAAAAGTTGTAAGGGACCAAGATGGACACATTGTACTAATCAAGGTATATGTAAAACAGGAAGAAATTACATTACTAAACATATACACAACCAATGAAAGGCCAGCAAAATATAATACAATTATTGACAAATTTGAAAAAGTATATCAATAATAACACAATAATTGTGGGAGAACTCAACAGTGCCGTATCAACACTTGATAGGTCAACCAGACTGAAACCCGACAAAAATATACTAGACCTGAAAAGATAAATGGAAGAAAGAGGTCTAGTAGATATATATAGGACACTTCATCCCCAGAAACCTGGATATACATTCTTCTCCAATGTACATGGGTCATTCTCCAGGATAGACCACATGCTGGCACATAAACCCTACCTCCATAAAATTAAGAGGACAGAAATTTTTCAGGCTACCTTCGTTGACCACAAAGCTCTGAAATTATATGTGAACTACAAAGGAACACAGAATAAGAACTTTAACAAACTGAAATTAAATAACCTGCTACTGAACAACCCGTGGGTCCAAGATGAAGTCAAAGAGGAAATCCGAACTTTCCTGGAAACAAATGACAATGAAGACACAAACTATCATAATCTATGGGACACAGCAAAAGCAGTACTGAAAGGAAAATTTATAGCTTTGCAAGCACACATGAGGAAGGAAGAAGGGGCATACATGAACAGCTCAATGATGCATCTTATAAAATTAGAAAATGATCAACAAAAGGAACCAAAAGTAGGGAAACAGAGGGAAATAACAAAGCTTATATCAGAAATCAATGAAGTAGAAACCCAAAAAACATCCGAAAGATCAATGAAGCAGAAGTTAGTTGTTTTAAAAAGATAAACAAGATTGATAAACCATTGGCAAAACTTGCAAAGAAAGAGAGAAACCTAATAACCCATATTAGAAATGAAAAGGGGGAGATCACTACAGATATTGCAGATTCAAAGGGTGATCAGAGACAACTTTGAGAAACTCTATGCAACCAAACATGAGAACCTGGAACAAATGGATAAATTCCTGAACTCCTATAACCTTCCATGGTTGAATAAGAATATGTAGCATATTGAAACACCCCCATCACTATTGAGAAAATTGAAACAGTAATCAAATATCTGCTCCAAAACTAAAGGCCAGACCCAGATGGATTCACTAATGAAGTCTTGCAAAACTTTCAGAACTACTACCAATCCTCATCAGGCTCTTTATTGAAATTGAAAAAAACAAGAACACTTCCAAACAGCTTTTATGAAGCCAACATCACCTTGATACCAAAACCAGACAGAGATGCTGTCAAAAAAGAAAATTACAGACCAATATCCCTGATGAACACAGATGCAAGATCCTCAACAAAATCCTGGCAAATAGGATCCAATGCCTTATCAAGAAGATCATTCACTATGATCAAGTAGGTTTCATCCCAGGAATGCAAGGATAGTCTAACATCCATAAATCTATCAACATAATACACAACATAAACAGCAAGAAAAATAAAAATCACCTGATCATATCAATAGATGCAGAGAAAGCATTTGATAAGGTCTAATATCCATTCTTGATCAAAATTCTCAGAAGATGGGAATAAAAAGAACATTTCTCAACATAAGAGCATCTACCACATGCTAACAGCAGATATTATCCTCAATGGAGAAAAACTAAAACCCTTTTCTCTAAGTTCTGGTACAAGACAAGGTTGTCCTCTTTCACCACTCCTGTTCAACACAGTACAGAAGTATTTGCTATAGCAATTAGGCATGAAAAAGATATCAAGGGAATCCAAATAAAAAAGGAAGAAGTCAAGTTCTCACTGTTTGCAGATGACATGATACTTTACTTAGAAAACCCCAAAGACTCCACCAAAAAGCTTCTAGAAGAAATAGACTCATGTAGCAAGGTGGCAGTCTACAAAATTAATACATAAAAATCAACTGCTTTTTATACCCCAATAATGATTGGGAAGAAATGAACATTAAGAAAACAACCCTATTCACATTAGTGTCACACAAATCAAATATCTTGGGGTCAACTTGACTAAAGACATGAAGGACCTATACAAAGAAAACTATAAAACC
>PVKC010007132.1:0-29978 GCA_004027635.1 Crocidura indochinensis
TGTGTGTGTGTAAGGTAACAACAGGAAACATTAGAAGTCATCCTTTTCTTCTTGGTTCACCATAAAAAACAGATTTTACTGGTATTGGAGTACTAACTAGTACAGCAGGCATGGTGCCTACAATACATGACTTGGCTTTGATCCCCAGCACTGCAAATGGTCCCCCAAACCCTGCCAGGAGTAATCACCAAGCACAATGCCAAAGTAAGCTCTGAGCTAAGCCAGGTGTAGCCCCCAAACCCTCTGCAAAAAAAAAAAAATAAGACAGATTTAAACTGAAAAATCGTCTATGAAGAATTGAAATCCATTTCAGAGATAACCTGGATGCAAATGTCTATGAGAAGGGGCCTTCTCCATCTGTCAATCAGGATTTCTGCTGGGAGTCACGCCTGGCCCTCTCCTCTCACAGTCCCCTGAAGGAATGATGCGAGAAGGGGCAGGTAAAGTTAACCTTTCACTTCTTAGGTCCATGGGGAAGGTGAGTCTTGGACAGTCCCCATGATGCCATTTGTCTCAGGAATCTAAGTCACTTCAGCTGGAAGCACTGAGACTATAGGGTCACAGTTACATTTGCCTTGAAAAGTAAGAGGGGCTCTGAGATGCAGCATATTGTCCTTGACAATCAGCACTCTGCAGATGTGGTCAGGCATGCAAATGTTCCAAGCTCCATTTGGACCTCCCTAGGAACAGGATTGTCTGTCTACACTGTCATAACTACCCAGGTTCCAACTCATGCATGCGCCAGACAACCTTCTGCCATCTGCCATGTCTGCTGAGTCTCACTATCCAGGGGTCTAAATAGCAAAGCAACTTTGTGCTCTGGCATGAGATCCTGCAACTTCCAAGCCCACCGTCTCTAGATGCCTCTGGATAGGGGCTGTAACGCCCCAAAAGCAACAGCTCTCTTTCTGGCAACACAGCCCTGTCATTCACATAATACAAGCTCAGAAGACATATTCAACTGCGAGCCTCTCCCATGACAGACACTAGATAGGGTGCACTGGCTTCCTGATTGCCCGTACTGAAGTCACAGGATTTGTGACTCAGCAGCTGGATAGGGGGTGAGGGTGAACATTGCTGCGGTGGCATGTGGTATCTCACTTTCTTCCAGAACTTGCTCTTTGCACACGGAGACTGGCGTGCCAGTTCCTCGCTCCATTGAAGGGCCCCATGCTTCCGTCTGATGTATTGAATAGACTCAGGCAAGGCTGTGTAGTCTGGGACCTTGTCCAGCTCGATGAGGATGACCTTCATCCCATCCTGGACGAGAGCATTGTAAATGGCAATCTGTTCTTCTGAGGCAGTCTTTAACAGCTCAAAGCTCAGCGAGTCTGGAACAATGATGAGTAGTAGCCTCCTGCACAGCTTAATGTTTTCATCTATGACATTGGCCCTGGCTGGAAATGAAGAGAGAAGTTGCAAATGTCTCATATGGAAAACAGCCTAGATCTTAATGCCAGTAAAGATCTGGGAAATGAGTCTAAAGGGTGTTTGACCACTTATCACCTCCTTTCTGAAACCATGTGACTTTCCCATAATAAATAAAAATGGTTCTCCTACATTCATGAGTCACATTGATGCAAAAAATTTCTAAGCACACAGATGCATAAATTTAACTCAACTCACACTGTGAACTGCACCCAATAGGATTTTATAAATTTTTATCCCCGGATATGACTGAAAGTCTGATTCCACCAGACGATGAATGTATTTTTGTAAAGAAAATAAATTTTGAAAGAGGAGAAATGTAGATAGCTTGGATATTGTACTAATCTCTTTATTATGTTTTCCATTTGTCTGTTATCTCTTTCAAATAATAATGATGTATAAGTCTTACTTAGATATCACTTTAACACACCCTGATGATTCCTTTAAAAGGTCAGAGTTCTGGAAATATTCAGCTGGATAACTGCCTACAAGGTTGGGCTATTAGAATAGGCTAATTTCCCAAGAGAAGGTTTTCTATTTGGGCTTGTTTTACATGTTGAGCTTGAAGCATTAGGTAGCACATGGCAGTTGCTCCATAAATATTTTTCTGGGTAAGCGATCAAATGAATATCAATGTGCTTCTAAAATTAAGGTCTCTATCAAGGCTATGAGAAGCTCTGTATTACAGATTTATTTCCACCTTGAGACTGAATTTACAAATTCATACCTTGAAAAGGCATGAGACAAATAGCCTGTGTCTCACTATGAAAATGAGCGGCCTATAACACAAAGCACATGAAACTCAGTGACTGAGAGAAGGACCACTATGGAAATGTTAATATATTAGCTTGGCTCACTGGGCTCTAGATAAGGATGTTTCCAATTTCAGTCATGTACCCTAGAGCAACATGTACTCCTGAACACCTGTCTGAGCACTAAGCCTGGACCAGCAGTTATGAACCACAGAGGCAGAATGAGGTTTTCAACCTGCATATAGCTGTGCCCCACTACAGAATAGGGAGAGGTGGTTGAAATCACTGTTTCTGGGTCTGGAGTGATAACCCAGTAGTAGGGCATTTGCCGTGCATGCTGCTGTGGGATGAACCCAGGTTCAATCCCCTCCCCGGCATCTCATACGGTCACCTGAACCTGTCAGGAAAGTTTTCTGAGAGCAGAAGTCAGGAGTAACCCCTAGGTGCTGCTGGGTGTGCCCCCCCCCCAAAAAAAATCACTGCTCCTTAGCATTTTAGTATTCAAAGAAAGACAAAGATATAGAATAAAAGGATAGATTTTTTTCTACTGATTCTTCAACATGTTCTAAGTTCCATTCTTCTCAGGTTTTACCTCACCTAATTTTTTCAGCTGTATCAGGGAAGCATTCCCTCTCTCCTTGAGAGATGGGATGCAAATTCAGATACATGAATTGCATTGCTCAAAGACATTCTGCTAGTAGCCATAAAGAATTTTCACTTTACTCTTATAGGAGATGACTGGGTTGAGGTCTATAACATCATCAGTCTAATTTATATATTTGGGGTCTACCAAACAGTGCCTAATGGGGTCTCTCTTGATGAGACCTATGTCACAGTTGGTTCAGTGCTCAGATCCAATGTTGTGGTGATGCATTTCCCTGCCAAACAGTGCAGAGGTTCTCAGAGAATCATGCAATGCTGGAAGTTAAGTTCAGGGTCTTGCACATGCCAATCATGCTCTCCTACCTTCTTTATTATGTCTCTGACCCACCAAATTAGCATTAAACATGAACTAATTGCATATTAAAACCAATATCCAGTAGTAAGTGTATTTCAAGGGCATGAGGACAGATGCCATCTGCCTTCTTTCCTCTGTTTTCAGTGATCTATTCATGTGAATGGGTTGCTCCAAAGAATGATTCATATTGAATCAACCATGAGGAATCCCCCTCACAGGAATGAACCTGGAAAAAGAAAGTCTGGTTCGTACCACTATTGCTCAGGAACTATGCTGGCAGCCTCTAAAAAGAATCCTTTTAGTTCTATGGGGGAGGTCCAGCAGAGTGTCCTCACATTAGCAGGATGAGCAGTGTCCTTCCTTCTGACTTATTTGTTGATTCTATACTTCTGTGAAGACATACCTTGCCCAGGAATCCCATCCCTGCCAAATATAAACAGCTTGTATCCACATTGCCTCTCCAGCACCTCGGGGAGAATCTTCAGCACCAGAGTGTCCACTTCATGGCTACGGCTTTCTCCGGTCTTTGGGTATAAGACATATGCATCATAGAGCTTCCCATCTGAAAATAAAATGGCCATGTACCTAGTTGTAGTCTCTGTTAACATTCAAACGAGAATAACACCATCATTTCTGCTTGAATCTTTTATGACTTGTGCCTAATACTGCCTTGATGGGCATCTCATTCATTCATTGGTAGGGGCTAGATGAAATTATCCTATAAACTTTTGCTTAATCTGAGACTCAGAATGAGTCTATGGCATGTGGATTTATAAGTATTTTTGGCTATGACTGCTACTTCAGAATATCTAAAATGAGCTGGACTTGAATATTTTCTTTATCCAGATCTATTGCCCACTGGCCACACTCCAGCAAACCTACTCTTTTTGACTAATTTTTCCTGACATAAGACATCGCTAAACCCAAAGTGCTCTGGTATATTTTAATTTTTTTGTTTTATTCTCCTTCTGGAATCCTCATAACATATATTTGCCTTCCATAGTTGCCTTAAATACTATGTCTTCAAGCTCGGACATTCTTCTACTATGCGTAGTCTCCTAAGAGGTTCATGAGAGATATTTACTTCCTTTAGCAATATATTTTTTCAAATCTCTTTTCTTTTGCCACCCCCTTTTGTGATCTGCATCTCTCAGCTCACGTTGTTCATCTGTTCTCCCATACAGTTACTCTGTTAGAATTCTGGTCAAATTAGTCATAGTTGCTTAAATTTCCCATTCAATGCCATTGCTTGACATCCCTGAAATAGCTGGTCGGAAGCTTTCTTTGACTCTTCATATTGAACCTAGTAAGGTACTAATGAACTCTTCCAAACGTTTCTCAGTTTTTATTTCCACTTTAGAGTAACTCAAATGAATTGAACTCGTGTTTCTCTTCCCTAGATCAATAAATTTCTGAAAATAACTAATAGGTTACACTTTTATTAACTAGTTTCTTTTTACAGCAGGTGATTTAAAACACTGAGTGATCTGGTGAATTTTAAAGTAGCCCCATACCCCTGCCTCCTGATGGAAGCCTGAGAACGTTTTTCTCTGGTAACAGATTTTTCTCTGGTAACAGATTCTGTTGCCAGAATCTGGTAAGAATTCTAAAGATAGAACTTACCTAAAAAGTACCCTTTCCCCAAACTGGAACCTCTAGGATTTTTAAGTCTCAAATTTGTGTACATTGATCCTCTAGTATCTGGTCAATTGCAATTCTTATTCACTTAAATCTGAGAGGAAATTTTATTTTTTAGTAATATATATATGATTACAAACATAATTGTAGTTGGGTTTCAGTCATAAAAAGAACACCCCCCTTCACTAATGCAGCTTCTCACCACCAATGCCACCCTATCTCGCTGCTTCCCCACCCCTTGCCTGTTTTCGAGAAGGCATTCTACTTCTGAGAGGAGATTTTAGAGGCAACTCTCAGTTTTTACCTGTGAGGGAAGTTGCTGTATCGCCAGGAGACAGAAATAGAAGTAAAGCTGACACGAGAAAGATAGCACCATTTCTCAAGGTCCACACAGCCTTCACTTTATCCTAAGTGTAAAGACCCTCACAACCTGTGAGGTGACTAAATAAGAAATCTGAATCAGCAGTTTTCATCAGTCTAATCTTTGGTGGACCCTGTTAACCAAAGTGAAGAGTGGTTCTCAGTGTACCAGGAAAAATAGGCCACATCTCTCAACTTTAGAGCCAGCAGTGGATTCTGTCTTTGCCATTGGACACTCACGTAACAGAGAATTACTGCTGGAATCTGCTGTGCTGTGCTGGAATGTCCAAGGCAATAGCATGTCATCACCAAGATGAGCAAGAGTTCAAAAACATAAGGAGCAGTGTTTGCGTACACCAACAGAGATGAACAAGACTGGGAAACATGCTCGTGGGCTTAGAAATAAAAGCATATTGGCAGGCTGGAGTGATAGTATATAATGTATAGGATGTCTGACTTGTTCATAGCACCTCCCCTCTAGCATTACTGAGTTTTTTCTCTTCAATTTCAAGCTAAAAGTTTGTCCTGCCTCTTTCTAGGGTGCTGCTTTCACTGTTTTTAGTACCACCAGCACATTCCCTTATTGATTGTAAGCAAAAACAACAACAACAACAAAAACCCCAAAAGTTTGTTCACATACATTTATGTTTATAAGATTATTCAATTTCCAGATGAAATATTACTTAGGTTTAAACCTTGACCAAATTGGACCAGTGAAAAAGTTGGGCAGAATAGGGGCCCGGGAGATAGCATGGAGGTAAGGTGTTTGCCTTTCATGCAAAAAGTCATCGGTTTGAATCCCGGTGCCCCATATGGTCCCCCGTGCTTGCCAGGAGCAATTTCTGAGCATGGAGCCAGGAGTAACCCCTGAGCACTGCCGGGTAAGTTGGGCAGAATCAATTGTCTTTTGTATTAGTGCTTTTAGTATATTGTATTATATCTGGCCTTTTAGATAAATGCATGGTAGAAGAAATGTTAAAGAAAACTCTATAAAATATTTGTCTTCACTTACTGTAGGGATGGAATTTCAATTACATAAGAGAATTAAAACTATAATTCCCAATGCTGGAGAGATTTAAAGTGGATAAGGTACTAGATTGTGGCTGACCTGAGTTCAATCTTCAGTATCCCAGATGGTACCTGAGTACCACCAAGATTAATTTCTAAATGCAGAGTCAGGCGTAAACACTGAGCACCACTTGTGTGCCTCTCTTCTCCAAAATAAGAAATAAACTGTTACCCCCACCCCTCATTCTTCCTTTGTAACCTTATCTGCTAGTAAGACCTGCCCATTTCTGGGAGGGGTCTTTGAGAGGTAACAAAAGGAGTGTCTGAGGGGCAGGAAGGGAGTTAGATTGGGAGATGGGGAGAGATTGAGCAAGGAAGAGATAGCAGGAGAGAGATGGCTGAAAGAGATTGATTACAGGGCTGATTATGAATCTGACTTGAAAGGTTATGATAGGACACACATGTTGGCTAGGACCTTGAATAAAGCTGACGTCTCCTGAAACCTGACTGATGTGAGACTTCCTCGCCACTACCCTAAACCCTCAGACTTGCCATCTGGAGAGGGTTGCAGATGCATGGCCCAAACTGGAGGAGAAAGGCCTCTCACCCATCCTCCCTCACCATCCATCACCATCCAGCCCATCCAGGGCTGTTATTCAACATTAAAAAAAAAACAAAACCTTACCACTCCTTTGAAACAAAATGTACTTGGAAAATTGTCTTACAAAAATGTACATGCTCTCCTAAACAAGTGACAAGTTTTCATGAGTGGCAATTGTCAAATGCTAAATACTAATTACTTTTGCTAAAGCAAGTTCACCTTTGAAAATGATACACGTTTTGTCACTTGTTCAACTCCAGGCTTTATTTTACTATTCAACTCTT
The DNA here is from genome assembly GCA_004027635.1 of Crocidura indochinensis. Classification (NCBI taxonomy): domain Eukaryota; kingdom Metazoa; phylum Chordata; class Mammalia; order Eulipotyphla; family Soricidae; genus Crocidura; species Crocidura indochinensis. The sequence continues at coordinate 7,030 of PVKC010007132.1, forward strand.
TGTTTTCCTATAACCCCTATACTTGCATTCTCTCTATTTTTCTGGTGTTTATTTTGATATTGGTGTTTAAGCCCAGGATCTCACACACACAAAGCAGATGAGTTTAGTGAATGTATCATTGAGCTATAACCCTGGCCTTAGCAATAGTTTTACTTATGGCCTCTGCATCATTATGTTCTCTGAATGTTCCCCACAAACCTAGTTATAATAAAGCGAGGAATTTAAGAAATTTCCTTATTATATTTGTGAATTTATTTTTATATTATTGTACCATTGTGCACACCCAGCAGAAGAATTTTTCAAGCATCTCATACAAATTATGGGAATATAATGAATACCTATGCTCTATCTAGACTTGAGAATGCTTAATAGAACTGTGAGTCATCTACTCCTGTTAGCCATGCTATAAAACTAGACTGATCTAGTTACATAAAGTAAATGATCATTAATAAGAGACCATTTTTCTCTCTTCCTCATTTATAATTGTCATCCATCATACCCCGTGTTGCCTCAAATAACTCAGGAAACACCTTCAAACAGCCCAATGCTATTACCAATCATCCAAGAGAGAAATGAATCACAAAGAACACATGTGCTTTTGTGAACTGAAACATACTATTACTGAAACATGAACTGTTACCTCTGTATCCTCAGTCATCTGCTCTGTATTGGGGCTACAGCCCAGCCTGAGCAAAAGGCAGTTTGTCATCTACTTAGACCCCTGCTTAGAATGAGTCACTATCCTTTCTTGCTTTTCCTGCTAAACTTGACCTCACCAGGAGACAGTTGGCTCCACATATTTGGCAGGCACATTGCTGGGAGTGCCTGTGAGTCAGTCAGTGAAACATGCCATGGACCAGAGTTTTAGGAACAGACATCAGAGTCCTGTCTGGAGTTGGAGTCAAAGCAGCCCATGATTGATATCTGCAGGAGACAAGAGAAGTGGGTGTGCTCTGGAATCAGAGGTGGCAAACAAAACCCAAAGTAGGCCCAAAATAGCATCAGTTCCAAATGACATTGGCCAAAGAAACCAGATTTGTGTGTGTGTGTGTGTGTGTGTGTGTGAGAGAGAGAGAGAGAGAGAGAGAGAGAGAGAGAGAGAGAGAGAGAGAGAGAATGGAGAGAGAGAGAGAAAGAGAGAGAGAGATATAAAGAAAGAAGACAAGCTTGGCTTGTTTTTGTTTTTGTTTTGTCACAGGTCACTTACTCCTGGCTCTGCTCTCAGGAATCACTCCTGATATGGGGATCAAGGGACCACATCCAATGCTGAAGATCAAACCCAATTTAGCTGTGTGCAAAGCAAATGCCCCACCTGCTGCATTATTGCTCCAGGTAATTGTTGTTTTCTGTCACTCCCAGATTGCTAACACTGAATTTTAAGTTAGGTTAAAGTCCAAGTTAAGACATGTTTTTACATGCAAATTAGACGGCATAGATATTACTCTTCTCTGCAACAGAGACTCATAAATGCCCTTGGATACCACTTCGCAGTTTTCCTGTCTGATTAGTACTGCAAGTCTCCGGGGGTAAAGGCACAAATCTGTGTATCTTCCATATGTGGGCTGCACAGATGCTTTTGGTCTTGTATTAATTTCTCTCCAGTTAGGAGATATTATAGCAGCTAAATTCTGAGATAGCTCTGATCTGGGCAGATTCTTACTCCTTTTTTTTTTCTTACCTTTCTCCTTTCCTTTTCTCCTCCCTCCCTTCCTTTCTACCTTTTTTCCTTCCTTTCTATTTCCCTTCCTTTCTACCTTCTTCCCTTCCCTTCTGCCTTCCTTAATACCTTTCTTTCTTCCTTGCTACCTTCTTTCCTTTCTATTTTCTTCCTTCCTTTTTACCTTTCTTCCTTCTTCTCTACCTTCCTTCCTTCCTTTCTTTCTCCTTGTCTTCCTTTCTACCTGCCTTCCGTTCTACTTGCCTTTCTACCCTCCTACCTTCCTTTCTACCCAATCTTTTCCTTTCTAACTCCCTTACTTCCTACCTTCCTTTCTTCTTTCTTTTCTTCATTATTTCTTTCCTTTATTTCATACTCCTTTTTCCCTTCTTCCATTCCTCCATTCTTTCTTTCTCTTCCATATTTCCTCTTTACTTCTCCCTTTCTCTTCTTTCTTTCCCTTCTTCCTTCCTTTTTTCCTCATTTTCCTTCCTTCCTTCCATTTTGCTTCTTTTTCTAATTATTTCCTCTGTCTCTCTTACTCTCTCCTGCCCCCTCTCTCTCTTTCTTCCTATAACTGAATAAAAAGGGAAAAGAATGAAATACCTTTTCAAGATCACATAGACACTAAGTGGAGAATCCAAATCCAAACTCAAGAAGGTCTTCTTTCTCTAGAAATTCAAGACTTTTCTGGCACCAGCACATAGTCTGGAAGGTGGTCAATTCAAGTAGCTCATCCTTACCCTCCACTCATTACCATAGAGTCTGTTCCCACAGCTACTTACTTGAAAAGGTTTCATAAATGGGCAACACAATGTCCTAAGAAAAATTACCTTCTGCACCCATGCTTGTAAGAAACTTTACGAAAACAGCTGCAGCAAGGTCTAGAAGATGCAATGCTTCTGTTACCTAACACATATTCTACAAGTTCCATTTGACAAAAACATGCTGCTATCTATTTCTCTTAAATACAAGGTGCTCTATGTCAGAGGGAGATTCTCTTAAAGGGAGATTCCTTCCTATACATTTGCCTATAAGATGAAAGATAAACTATTATATCATGTCAAAATACATTGTAAGTGTTTTTAGGAATAAGTAGCTGTCAAGTATATTATTTTGTCAGTGGATATCTCACTTACCCTCTATGGTTCTAGTAGAACTGAAGGCACTTCGATACCAAAGTACAATATCGATCTTAAAAACATTGTAGGCACATGTGACAGACACTACTACACACATCAGGCCAAGAAGTCCTCCAAGAAAATAAACTCGAAAATCTGGAACTACAAATGATAGAGAAAGACAACAGATAAACACACAGATACATGGGCACTTAGGTAAAATAAGGGAGAGGAGTCAATGTTACACTTACAGAGATAGCATCACAAAGGCCAAACAAATGTGCTTGATGTTAATGAGACTGCTACTTGGTTGGCTTTTTCTTACAGTGAAATCATAAGTGTGGGACTAGAATGATCTGGTCTGGGCAGTATATTTTTAGAAAGCAACTTATTTCTTGGGTAACTGGGGGAGATATCTCAGCAGCACCCCAACATCCAAGAGTAGATGCAGTGAAGTTCCAATTGTGTGAGAAATTCTTTCAAAGAATACATGGTCAGGACTTACATGGTCAACACCAGAGACTCTAGAGATGGAGGTGATGTATATTACCAGAGAAGCTCCCATGAGCCTTCGGTGCACATTCCATTTAGAATGCTGCCTGTTAAAAACACTTTTCTGGGGGCCCGGGAGATAGCATGGAGGTAAGGCGTTTGCCTTTCATGCAAGAGGTCATCGGTTCGAATCCCGGTGCCCCATATGGTCCCCCGTGCCTGCCAGGAGCAATTTCTGAGCATGGAGCCAGGAGTAACCCCTGAGCGCTGCCGGGTGTGACCCAAAAACCAAAAAAAAAAAAAAAAACCAAAAAAAAACAAAAACACTTTTCTGCTGACTTACAGTACTAAGGGCATCAGAAATCAAATCTTCTCCTGCCTCCCCTGCAAGTCTCCAGGGCTGATTCATAAACCCGTGAGAGCTTGAACCTTCTCCTGGTGCAGCAGACCCTGAATCAGGTAGCTCTGTGTGAGACAGGCTCAGGAAGAATGATTTTTCTCTGCTTTCGTGATGAGTGCATCACACAACAAAAGCAGAGGCAGGAAATACCAAGGAGAAGAACCAGTTCCTCTGGAAATCCAAGTCCTTACAAGCTTCTACATAGCCAAGAAGAGGAAGAGCACAGCTTTCTCTCTTACCACAACCCAAACATGGGCTACTAGAGAAGGAACTTCTAGGAAGGAGATCACTAGAAAAGGGAAGAAGTAGAGAGGAAGGGAAATCCTCTCAGTTCTTAGAATCCCCTATGCCCCCACATCTACCACTTCCTTCATTGCTCCCTTCTTGATCCTCCATGCCCAAGTAGAAGGAATGAGAAGAGGGAGGAAGAAGAGGGCCTTTTCTCTTCTTTAAACTACCTAGAGCTATTTTGTGTTAAATTTTCTCATTTAAAAGTCTATTACAACCTGCTCTGAGCTACATTTTATTTCAAATTTGTTTTGTGTATGTGAATGTTTGTTACATTCAGCTGTTCTCTGAATTTATTCCTAGTTTTGTGCTCAGGGGTCACTTCTACTGGAGTGTGGAAAACATTTATGCTATTGAGGGTAAAACACAGTCACTGAATTCAAGGCAAACAACTTACCCACTGTTACAAACATCTGCCCTGTTGTAAACATTTTAAGGCCCAAAATATCCCTATTCTACTGCATGTCTTCAAATATATTGCACAATAAAATACTGATAACTAAAGCATTTTCTGTTATAAAAACATTCCTACCAACCCATTAAGTCCCAGTAAGTTCCTGTCAAGTCCCAGAGCAGGCAACTAGATTTGTACACACTTCTCAATCTAATCTGAGCACTGTTTTTTTTTTGAATCTCTATCTTTTATTGGATTATTCTCTTTCCCTCTCATCTTCTACTTCTCTTTGCTTTTCCTAAATCTTGGACCAACAATGCCAGGGAACCTTTGTATATATCAGGGATATTGTTAACACTTATGATAAGATCAGCCCCATAATAAGATTTATTTTTGAATCTCAATCTTTGAGATTAGCAGGCAGAAGCAATGCCATGGAATTTTTGTTTGTTTGTTTGAGAGGACACACCCAGCAGTGCTCAAGCTTTACTTCTGGCTCAGTGTCCAGATATCATTCCTGGCTCTGTGCTTAGAGATGACTCCCTACTATATTCAGGATTCTTTTTAGAGTGCTGGGGATCAAATCTGGTTAAGGCACATGCAAAACAAGCACCTATTTCACTATACTATTTCTCCAGACCCAGGAATTTCTGATTTTATCGTTCTCTGAATTTAGGAGATTCTAAGCTAAAGGACAATGAAAGAAGACACAATTTATTAATATAAAAGACAAAAGGCAGTGTTGAAATAAATGAAAATCTCATGCTTAGACAGCAGATGTATTTGAAGGTAGCATTTGCCATTCGGGGCCATATGGTTATTTCCAACTTTCAATTGAGATATTATCTAACGATAGAAGAAAGTCACAGAATAGTACAATGGTAAAAATTCTACTGGGTATTTTGCTCCAGATAAATCAAACAAGATCCAAATCTGGAGGAATCTTCAACAACAGCAACAACAAATATCAAATGGAGAAGTTATAACCCTATCTTTTTCACTTAATAAAAGTTTAGGTGGGTACTATTATTAAGTGCTTAAGGTAAACAAAATAAAGCGTAATTATACAAAATATATTGTATGTGATATAATAAAATTAATTCATACAAAGATGAATTTCATAAATACAGTTTTGAGTGATTGTAAAGGGAAAAGACAAACCTCCCTTCCCACTCTCTTAATCGTTGGCAGCTGCTTACCCAATCTTGACTTGGATTCAGAATATTTCTGAATATGGCACTTCCAGGTAGTCAATATCATTAAGTTAGTAGTGTCCTGGGAATCTCTATTCATAACCTTCAGTTTAAATTATTAATTAAAGAACTCCTCAAACCTCTAAATTGAATCTGATTTCAACTATAACCATTTCAAGTCGCCTGCAATCTCCAAGGCAGACATCCCACAGTGTCCCTGTTACTTTTGTTCTTGGTTGGATTGTTCGATACTCTAGTAATTCTACTTCTAATTTGTCTAATGTGACAAATTATAAGCACATATATATATGAACTTTCATAATGGCCTTATTTATTAATATTATTTAGTAATAGCACACAATAACTCAAATAATCTATTAATACTATATAGATAAGCCTTGATCTTAGTTCTATTAAACAGGATTCAGCAATGAAAAATAATGAGTTGAAACTACATCACTGACACATTAATGATCCACATAAAGCTAGGAAAGTAAACTGAGATACCTATGACTATATAAAGTTTCAAAAAAAATCCAGCAGGTAGTTGTAAATTCAGAGCTGTCCTTCAAAAAAGCAGAACATAGTTGGAGATTGAGAGGTGCTTGTGCCTGTACAGGGAAGCAAGCTGACTCTCTATGGAAGATAATCAAAGGCAATAATACAGGAAGAATAGCAGGGATGACATTTCCTCAAAAAAAAAAAAACAAAAACACTCAAATGTGCCAAGACATTGATGGGATGCACAGTAATTGACTGGAAGGAAAGTAATAAATATGTGAACTTCTGTGACATGGCAAAGCCATTGAGAAGAGTTCTGGGAAACAGAATATGAGGGATGATGAGCCTGGAACTCCTACCACCTGATGCTGCAAAAAAGCATACCCCATAGGTCTAGGCAGGGAGCAGGGTTTTGGGTGTTCACTCACAATTAAATTAACTACAGATAGAACAACCTTGATGTCTGGACCATGGAAGTAAGGCGGGAAAAGAACACAGTTCGGGAATTGAAGCTGCTTTAGACATATCCTCATTATGGCTATTTGAAGGGAGATGATGGAATTTGGCATTGACAGTCACACTTTCTAGCTCCATATAGCAGCCACTGAAGTTAATGCTTTATGTTGTTCTGGTAGGACTTTGGTGAGATGCATGTAAACATGGTTTCAGTGGATCCACTAGTGGGACTGGAAAATTCAAACCCTTTCTCCAGAGAATTGAGAAAAAGTCTGCTGTCTTGGGAAATCCCATTCTCACTACTTTAGGCACTTATCCTGATCGGGAAAGTTAGCTTGTTCTTAAGGTTATAAATTCATACTTTATTATATATCTTCTCTCTGAGTCTGTTGAACAATCTCTCTGGATCCAAATAATGCATTATTGCTACCAAATGTATAATATAGTGTCATACATGGATTTTGAAGTCCTGTTCTAATAACAGAATTCATCTGTTAAAGCTCATTTTAAATAAAAAAATATGCACATAAAATTCTACTCTTATATAAAATTATTTATATAAGTCACTAGCAAATCAATATTAAAATTTAATACTCAAGACTAATGAAGGAAAACTCATTCTTGATGTATATCAACATGACACTGTATCATATTAACTCATGTTACTATGACATTAGATTTAATATCAGTTTTCCTCTGGGCTTCATATTGTGTTTCCTCATTTAATATCATTCTTCTGCTTTACACCAAGCATCTATTGTCACTCATTAGGTGTTTCCTTGCCATCATTTTGTACCTTCTGAGCAGTAACATTACCTGGGCGTTTCAATATAAAATATGCTGCAGATACTCCTGCATGACAGGTGAAAGGATGGTTGTAATCCTCCATCTTCACTTCGAAGAATGTTATGTTTACTGTATAAAAAATATGATTCCCATTACGAACAGGTACTCTATAAAAGAAATAGCCAGTTATTTATACATGCATCATATTTACATGTATCAATTTTCTGACTCAGTGTGAATGTATTATGGAAGCACTTTGTAACACTCAGAATACAACACTGAGAATTTCAAGGAGGTGTTTGGATGGACTCACATTAAGGAAGGGTTCAACCCAGACACTACCGAGAGCCCCAAAGAGATTTCCCCTATTCCTCTCCACTTCCACCATCTGTTCTGTATTGCAAGGCTAAGACCATGTTCTGCTACCAAACTCTGATACTATTACTCTTGTGTGACACTCAATTTATTCCACCACAAAATGAGCTTATAGCTCTCAGTTAGGTAATCATTATTCTGTGTCTTCCCAGAGTGTCATGTTGCTTCTTGTTTCATTATTTCATTGTTTCTGATCTAATTGAAGAGTCATAGACCTATCTTAGGTAGTAGGTGGAAGAAACTGCCTCATTTTCTCATACTTCTAATAAGGCATATGCTAACTTGATGTACAAGCTTCTCACCCTTTTTTGATGCTAGATTATTCAGAATGTTAAGAATATTTTTGAAAGAAAATACCAAAGTGAAGTCATGAAGAGGCAGTGAAATCATCTATGAAAAGTAATAGAGTAAAATAACCTAGCAGAGAAATTCTCAGTAACTTTTGGGAATCTACCCACCAAAGAAAAAAAAATCATGGTGCACCTACTCAATCCCTTCTCTGATACGACTGGTTTCATTGTAGTAAGTATCCACCAGAGTGTCATTGACCTTCCAGCTCCGTGGATTTGTATTCCCTTTTGCATCTGTTATATTGCAGTCAACAATAAGAAAGGAACCTACAAAAAACAAATCTCCAAATTACAAATTCACACACATTCTCTCCTTCAGTTTTTCCATCTTCAAAACTTTCCTTAAGGTTGCTAAAGGGAAGAGTGATGACACCCATTTTACAAACCACTCATTAAGTTTTGGATAGATGAGTGATGTGTCCAGTGTCATACATTCATCTGAAGAAAAAAATGAAAACATTGGTGCAACAAATCTAAATCCACTGTCTTCTATATTACTAATTTTTGTCTTTACCCTTTTCATCTTTACTACCCTGTATTCATGTACATAAATTATATTTAATAATATATATTAATCAAAGTATAGTTTTATAATTCCGAACCTAATAAATTTCCTCTATTATAAAATTTTTCTAAAATATACTTCTATTATACATAGTTTTGAGACTTGTTTTTAATTTTATGAAATTTAATTAATACATAGATACATGTTTGAAATACAAATGGGAGGCTTCTGGATTAAAGTCAATATCCATATCACCTACATTCCATCAAGAATATAGTATGTTTTCAATATTCTGAAAAAATTTTAGATATTACCCTATACATCTTCCCTCTCTACTTTATATTTCTTTAGACATATGTGCATCACTCTACTGCTCAATTTTTTGCCAGGGGATCTTCTTTGTTGCTGTCTAAAGGTATACTCCATCCAAATGATGAAATACACCCTTTCAAATGATTTGTTCTACTGTTGATTCATGCTGCTATATAAATTTGGTTTCCAGAAGTTGCCTTGTATGCCTAAGGTTCCCTCACAAGTCTCTTGTAACACAAATGTGTACATTTTGTTAATCCCTACTCTACATGTGATGAAGGTCTTGCCAAAATAGGTAGTTTATAGATCATACCTATCTTCAACTTTAAAAGAGATGCCAGATATATTCTGGGCACCATTATTATTATGCATATTCATCATTGTGGCATCTAATCTCTTTTCATTTAGTTATTTTGAAGTGCCTATCATGCTATCAAATTGTAGGTTATTTTGACATTGTTCTACATTGACAACCTTTGCAAACTTCTATTGACCTTGTAGATATCCTTTGTTGTAAAATTTCTAATTTCTCCTGCATTGCCTCATCCTTATTACGTGGAGAAGTTAGTTCTTCTTAGATTCTGGTTCTGAGACCGCTGTTCACTTAGTGCACATAATTTATTCTAATTTTTTGTTCTAATAATTAAAACCCTGTGTAGGCATGCATGTGTGAGTGTGTGTGTGAGTGTGGTGCCAGGGATTAAACCCTCCCTTCACATACGTGAGATACTCTATCACTGAGTCACATCCTGGTCCAGAAATTTATATTTTTATTTTACTTTTATTGTATTGAGATAACATAGTTATAGAAAAGATAGATTTTATGTTTTATAATTGAATTACACCCTTACCAAAACCACAGTTCTCAAGCCACTGTCTTTAAGTCACTCCTAATCCATGTCTTCCTCTGGCCATCACTGTTTAACAACTACTAGTTTTGTGCTTAAAGGTCAAGGATTTGTTATCCACAATATTGTTCATTCCTTTTTTTCATGTTACACTTTGCAAAAGGTGAATAAAATAATCTACTATTTGTCATAATTCTGACATATTTCACTTAATATAATGCCTTTCAATTCAACTCAAGTGGCATAAATTGCAGCATAGAATCTTACTTAGTAAAGGATCCAGTATGAAACTCTTGGATGTGGTTAACTCTCTTTCAACCTCCAGCACTAATAGGTGTAGTATGGGTGTAGCCCAGATAGGGAAGCGCCACATCCTTGAACCCTCACATTCAACCTCACATGGCCCAACTAGTTGAGAATCCCAAGTAGAAGGACCCCCCAGATATCCTGAGTAATGCTGGAGAGTCATCTCACTCCAAAACTTTTCATCTTCTCTTGTAGCTCCTTCCATATCTTATATATTGTATTTAAGCATGGCAATGAACATTACTATGCAATTATATCTTTGAATTAATGTTCTTATGTTAAAATCTATTAGATTAAAATGCTATTATATGTGGCTATATAGTCTATCATTATAAATATAATGCTACATAACATTCATTGAGCATATGTTAATATAGTAGAAAGATGTTTTGATATTGGCATTTCTATTTGGAAACATGGTAAGAAGTTTCATTAAAGCAAACCTTCATTTATGGCCTGACTTAAGAGTGCTATTTTGCAGATAGAGTGACCGTACAGCAGTTAGGGTGCTTGCCTTGCGTGAAGTCAACCTGGGTTTGATCCCCAGTATCCCATATGAATCCCGAGCACCACCAAGAGTGATTCCTTGAAAGTTGAATAGAACTCCTCTTCAAACCATAGTTCCACAGGACTAGACCACTTAAAAGGGCCTGGAGCTTGATTCCTGGCACTGTGTGGGCACAAGTATTACCCAATAAAGGCCCTGTTGGTGTCTGCAGGGCTAGGCACACACAACTCTGCCTTCTCAGGCTGTAAACTATCTGACACTCATTTCTACTTGAAAGACCTGACTACTACAAATGCAAACAAATCAAATTTATTCTTGAATATATTTTCTTAGGGCATTAAAAGAAATCCTGTCAAGGGCAGAGGAGATAGCTGAAATGGTAGAGAACCACTTAGCATTCAAGCCCTGAGTTTTATCCCTAGACCTACTGCCTTACCAGTGGTAACCCTGCTGAGTCTGGAGCACAGTGAATTTGAGCATTGCTGGTCTAGGACAGTCTATGGTTCTGGAAATGGTCCCTTTTAAATAAAAAAGTAATGTAATAAAGATAACACATGGGAAGTTTACCATTGCCTATCTGGTATGTTTATACTAATATGCAAGATATGTTTGTTTACACAAAGCTTTTATCTTCTGGGCTATATATTTTTAGATATTTGTCTTTTAAGAAGAGTATGTAGAATTCTAATATAGGAAACTCATATTCTGTATTAAGTATTCTAATACAGAATACACAATTTTAGTATTTTTTTCATGGGGATTTAACTTTTTAATCTTATTTTTCCTTCAGAAGCTGCTCAGAATTTTGTTTAGTTTTGGGCCACATACAGGGGTACTGGGGTTTGTTCCTGGTTCTGTGTTCAGAGCTTACTCTGACTTAGCAACCTTGGGGCACCATATTAGGTACTAGGGATAGAGCCCAGGTTGGCCATGTGCCAAGTAAACACTCTACCAACTGCAGCCCCTGCTTACCATTTGTTTTTGTTTTTGTTTTTACTAGTAATTAAACCCAGAAAAAAAGTACTTAAAATTCCTTTTTACTCCACTGAGATCACAAACTGAAGCAACATGGAGTTATTCCTTCCTATTTAAAATGTATTCCTTGCCGGATTCTTTTAATATACCTTTTTAAAAAATGCTTCTAATATTCTTTCCTTTTAATATGTAAGATATGACTTCATGATTAACACCAGTGGCATGTTTATTTTATGCATCATCTCTTTCAGCAGTGATTTTTATCCTTCCATTGCCTTTATATTAACACATCCTATGTAGGCATCATGGGTTCACTCCCAGAACTTTGTTACCACAATATCCCCAGGCATCAATTTTCCACATTTTTAATTATTTTGCCTTTTCTGGTGACCTCAGATTTATTCAATGCTGGAAATTAGATGCTTATGGAACATGACTTCAACCTTAAAATTTAGAGTATTCTCAGGATATGCTACCATACTGATTCTTTCCCTAGTAATTTTATTTACTCACCAGGTTGTACTTCAATTGAATTATTTTTTGGATAAATTATTTTTGGAAATATTCTTTCATCAATAGGGTCTTCTGCTAAGGAAGGAACAACATAAAATTGTATTAGAATCACATATAATATGTTCCTACCTACTTTGATACTTTAATAATATAAAAAATACAGAATAGACATTAATGAACATTAATCCAGAAAAAAAACAACTCATAACATAATGTAACTCAGAAACATAGTTTTGAACCAAAAAAATTAAATTATTGGAGAATAAGGTTATTTCATAGGCAAGGAAGCCAGTTTTGCATTTAAGTATTCAAACTTGATGAGGGGCTGGCGAGGTGACGCTAGAGGTAAGGTGTCTGCCTTGCAAGCACTAGCCAAGGAAGGACCGAGGTTCGATCCCCCGGAGTTTCATATGGTTCCCCAAGCCAGAGGTAATTTCTGAGCGCTTAGCCAGGACCCCTGAGCATCAAACGGGTGTGGCCCTAAAACTCCCCCAAAAAAACAAACCAAAAACAAACAAACAAAAAAACAAAAGTAACTTGATGCAATTATGTAATAAAGTCTCATCATTTTCATATTCAAATTTATTTTATGATTAGTAAATAAAAGAAGCAAATTGTCCATCCTGTGACACATATTTAACCTTCAATTTTACCCTTTCTCCTTTAAATTTTATTTTCTTATGTTTTTTTAGGTTTTGGTCTTCTGATTATTCTGATTACTCAACCATTTCATTCTTTCACATATTTTTATCGCAAACTTTCAAGGGACACTCATAAAGTCAATACTATCTTCATCATTACCTGCTTTTACCTTTCTTCTCCAATTAAATTTAACAAAAATCTCATATTCCTTCTATGTATCTGAAGTAGACTATCAAAAAGTTAAAAAGAAACCAGTAAAAATACAAATATGTATGCATATTGTGGAGGCAATAGTTTTTGCACATCATGCAAGAATTCAGGGTACATCAAATAAAAGTCATCATCACCTATTAACTCATTCCCTAGGTTAAATACAACAAAATCTGGGAAGGATTTTAGGCAGTACCTTCCCAATCATTTTCTTCCAGTTATTTATCAACAAGTCAAACCAAGATTGTTTCATATCAGTATCGTTGTAGTACCTAAGTAGTAGTATCTGTTCAGTCCCTCACTTTGAATAGGCAAACTGGTTGGCTGAGAACCACTGCGAGGGACTCTAGGCCTCTTGATTACTGAGTCAAAACAAAGTGAAACAAGTCTTCACCCAGCTGATCCAAATCATGAAATATAATACAAATTTATGGCAAAGATCCAGTCAACAGAATATTTGACCGTCAGTTCTTTCTATCTGGATGGGTAAATGATTTTTTTGTTTGTTTGCTTGCTTGTTTGTTTTGGGGGGGGTTATACCCAGCAATGCTCAGGGGTTACTCCTGACTTTACCCTCAGAAATCGCTCCTGGCAGGCTCAGGGGACTGTATGGGATGCTGGGATTCAAACCACTATCCTTCTGCATGCAAGGCAAACTCCTTACCTCCATGCTATCTCTCCAGCCCGGTAAATGATTTTTTAAAGCTACAGTACTCTCTGACAAAAAAAAAAAAAAAACAGAAACAAGCAAAAAATATATAAATAAAAAAGCAATATAACAGGAACTCCTTACAAGATATATTAAGAAAGGAAAAACTTGAAGTTGTGAATTCTGGCCTCATTTCTGTCAATTAGATTTTGGTAAGCTTCAATAAATCACTGCCCTTAAGAGTTTAAAATTAATATTATTAACTGATTTTTTTTTGTTTTGAGTTATACCCTGTGATGTATCCTCTGTATCATGTCTCCAGCCCTATAAACTCAATATTTTAGTGGGTGATAATTGTTTGTGCAAACTGAGCTCTGGGCTCTTGGTTGTTTGGTCAATCTAATGGAGCTGCTCATATGCTGAGGTAGCTGGTTTTCATTTTATTCAGGATAATTCTTTGCTAGAAGTATATCTGGATTGGTATCTTAATCCAGTGTTTTTCAACCACCATGCTGTGGCACACTAGTGTGCCGTGAGATATTGTCTAGTGTGCAGTGGGAAAAAATTCCAATTTCATCCGTAATATGCGGCTTTGGCTCACAAAATAGACAAATCATTACATTATTTCATAATAAAGTAATTATAAAATAATTTCTTTATGTTTATTTGATTCTTATTAAAGAGAATTACTATATATAGTCAATACAGGCACAGAGTTAAATTTTTTAACATTTTCTAATGATGGTGTGCCTCCTGATTTTTTTTTTTTCATGAACAAAGTGTGCCTTTGCACAGAAAAGGTTGAAAAACACTGCCCTAACCTACCTATTTTCCATACTCAGGGGTGATCTTTCATTTTCCAATAAAGAGCTCCTGGCTCAAAAAGAAAGCTGCTTTCAGTTTCCACAGCTGGACACCTGCTGCTAGTAAATCTTGCTAGGAGCAGAAGGCTTGTGGTGGAAATTTTCTTTAATTTAAAATTTCCTGTTTTATTACTTTTGACCTGTGTGGATTATGTCCTGTGTTGGCATTTGTTTCCAGACTTGCTTTTCCCCAATACCAATCCTTAGGATTGAAGCATGAGACTTCTGCTTCACTCATAGGACCAACTGCTCTAACCTCTGGCCTGAGACAATTATTTTTAGATTTATTCTATCCCTAAGATTTTGCTTTCAAATTTCCAAGTGATATGTTCATGAAATGCCACCTCTCTACTTCATGCAATGAAACTCCACAGCTTTAGGTTATGCTATATGCAAGTTCAGAGTCCTTGGGAACCACAGCTGATGAGGTCTGTGGAAGTCAAAGCTGAAATAGTCCAATGAAGTGGTCACACAGTGACAGCTGTGGATGAAAGTACAGACACATCCACCAAAACTTGAGTATTTGCTCTTTTCCAGACACCCTTACACTCACTTTATGTCCATATCACTGGAGTTTCATTAATAAGAGTTTTTCTCAATTTTTTTAATTCAGACAACTAAACTCTGCATGCCTTTGCCACAGCTTGATAATGACAAGTTTGAAAGTCTGTTAATCTTTAGAAAAAACAAAGATAGAAAATCTGTTGTGTCCCAGACCAGCAGCGATGTGAGATGAGAAAACTTACAGACATTCACAGAAATGCTTGTTTGAGCTTTGTAGGACTTCTCTGCGTGGATCAGCGTAGTTATACAGAAATAGATCCCTTTGTCCTCTCTTGAGGCATTATTCACCACAAGAATATTATTCAAAGGAGAAAAACGCTCTCCTCTAATCTCTCTACAGTCCTAAACACAAAAACAGTAAAAAAAAGGTATATAAAAGATATTTTAATTTAGAGAGGAGTATTGGGTACTTGCTACTTCCCTAGTTAGTACTTTCGTGTGAACTGTGAGAAGTATGAGAAATCCATGGAGTCCTTAGACTTTAGACAATTTCTAGTCTAACCAAGGACTCTTTGCCTTTTTGCACACATACGTATATCTTTAACTATAAAAAACCTCTGTGATATTTGACAAATAGTATTTTACAAGCCAAAATGAATTCTGTGAGCATCATGTCTGTAGAAGCGGAGAGAGAATGAAAGAAAGACTTTGTACAAGAGGACTAGGGCTAAACTAGAAAGGGGTTTGTGCCAGAGGATTGGAGTGAGAAAATGGGGATGGGTTGAGGTGTTCAACAAATAAGTTGGGGTGTCCTCTACAAGCAGGGTTCACCACTCCCAGTGACTCCTACTTCACCCAATGACTCCCAAATTGTAGCAAGCTCAGATGAGTAAAAATCACTTCCTCTATTCTATAAATCTGGTTATCCCAGCTCTTGAGGTGGGGCACTGGACTGGACTTAACAAAGATCCAAAATAACTGTCCCCAAACATTTTATCTTGGATTCTGCTTCAGTAAAGCAAATGCATGGTCAGTTTCCAGGGTGCTTAAGAGCACATAATTCCTTACTTCAATTTCAAAAATAAAATTGCCTCAGAGCAAACCAAAACTAATCACCATTCTCAATATGCAGTTTGAGTCTATAGCTCATCTGTTCTGACACAAGCTCATTCTTGTGCAAACTGCATTTAATCAGTCACAAGTACCTGCTTCTGATTCTTATCCAAATTTCCTCTTGTCCACAGGAAGCACTGCTACAGAGTAACTTCCTGGTTGTGTGACTCTGCGTCCATTTAAATAATTAAACTTGTCCTTTGTCCTCCACCAGCACTCAGGAACAATGGCCATGCAGTGACCAATATATCTCAAAAAGCTTCCAAATCCTTTCCTAGGTAAGAAGGATAGGAAAACTCCTCAGAAGATTAGCCCTTGCTTGGCCAGCATTAGGAGACTTTCCCTGTTTACTTCAGCTTTAGACTTTCTGTTACATTCACATACTTCCTGAAGTATGTGAATGTATGTGGAAGTATGGGAATGGGAGTAAAATGTAATAATACCTGAGCAAGCATGTTTCGTTATATATAAGGTCAGGTATAATTTTATAGAATTCTTACTTTGTTTCTCTGCAAATACCTTATAGTAAAATCTATTCTCAGACAATTGCTTACCAAGAAGTATGGAAATTATGAATGAGTCTAGTGGGTGAAGGCATAAGATTCATAATATGATACTATCTTCTGCAGAGTTGAGAGCAAAAATAGTGATAAACCTTTCCTGAGTAGCTCTTGAGCAGACACAATCACTAGACTTCTCTTTTCTGGCTTTCACTGTTGACCAATTTTTCTGATCAAATCATCCTTTGCAGATATATTCAGATATTTAATCAGATTAAGGTACAGCTTTGCTCATTTAAAGGCCATCCCTTTCCTGTATATAGGATCACCTCAAATGCAATATTCTGAGAAATAACTAGAAATCTTTAAATTAGAATGTAATAATGTTAGAAATCAACAATTTCGTGTGTTTTGTATTTACAACAGGCCCTGAGAATATATGATACTTGCAAAATCTTAAGTTTTTTCATAATAGCTACTACCTTGAACATTATTAACATAGAGGAAAACCTGGTTTTGAAATATATCAACTACAGGTCAGTGACCAGGAGCCACTTCTTATACAAATACAGGGCATGAAGTCCACCAACCACCAGTAGAATACAACCAATAAGAGGACAGGCAAGCTTTCTTAGTTCTCAGGGTGCTCGGGGCCTGCATAGTTTGGAGTAGGACTATTGTTGCTTAATGTCTCTGTCCAGGAAATAGGCCAGAAGACCATTCTGTTTGTTCATTCTCCCTTAAAGTTCAATGAAACCAGCTGGAGACACTGAATTCCATTCAACACAGAGTGCTGGGCATCTCTGAAAAAAAAATACAGGGTTTTTTTTTTAAATAAGTTTTTTTGGAGGGTGTCCCAAGCAGTGTTCGGAGGACTAGGGGTGCTATTCTCAGTTTTACTTGGCCAAACTATGTGGGTAACTTGGTTCAATGTTTATTCCTGCTCTGGGAGACTGACTGAGTCCAGAGGTGCTTAGGTCTAAACCTAAAGTGTTAGAAAAAGAAGCATGCATTACCAGGGATCAGACTAGGGGCATCACTATGCCAGGCATATGATTCAGTTCTTTACTATATGCCAGGTAGTTTATATTATAACTACCTGACTTCTTTATATCTTACCTGTGTAATCTCTAACATATAAAAAGATTTTCATGAATTGAATCAATAGTACCTATACATTATCTTTATATATAATACTCCTTCACTAAGCTTACTGCTATATTCTATCTTTTGTTTCATGTCAGGTTCTTTTTTGGGGGTGGAGGGAGTCACACCTGGCAGCGCTCAGGGGTTACTCCTTGGCTCTACACTCAAAAATCGCTCCTGGCAGGCTCAGGGGACCATATTGGATGCCAGGATTCAAACCATCTCCCTTCTGCATGCAAGGAAAACTCCTTACCTCTGTGCTATCTCTCCAGCCCCAAGCTATATTCTATCTTAATTTGAATCTGTTCTTTTGGCCCCTCTATTTTATCTTAATTACTAGTTTCCTTCAGGTTTCATCTTCTTTTCCCTATGCTACCTGGGTCGTGCATCTATCATTTTAATCATCTCTCTTCTGATATCTCAACTTGCTGGCATCTTCACTCTGTAAGATCTGCACATTGTGTAGCTCTGGTCATACTTTTCCAGCATTTCTATCATAAATTAGCATGATGGGAGATCACTACATATACATTTTTCATGACATCACCATGAATTATATGCAGCTCCTTCAACTCTCTCCCATTGATTTTCTCATGATTATCTTTCCTAATTTCCACAACAAATCACCCTCCAGTTAACAGAGTAAATGGGGACTGTCAAGAACAAGTCTCCCTTCCTTTCCTTTTACTCCCCCACTCTCCCTCTCAATCTGTTATTTTAACTTCATATGCACTTTTAAATGATTCATATTTAACTGAATTTCTAAAATAAATTAAATAATAAGGATAAAATAATTCTTTTTTTTTTTTTGGTGACCAACCACAGTTTATTTTCACAAGCAATGCACTAAAGAACAAAGAACTATGAGAACACATCAAATAATGTCAATATATTCTGATGGGGGAAAGGGGAGGCTGGAGTCATCTGGAAGAGCTTACGAAGTGTCACATTCATGGGAGTAAAATAATTCTTAACACTTCAAATCTATTCACAAATGTGCTTACACTGAGGACTCTGAAAACAAAGCCCATCATTATTATTAAAAGTCCCAAAAGTAAGGGGGGGAAGAATGTGCGTAGGTTAGGATGCAAACTTTTCTACTTTGCAGCCTCCTCTTACCAGATGCTTATATGTTCTCCAAAAACTAATCTGTGTACATACTGCTTTCTCCATTTACCATCCCTCCTTCTCCACCCTCAAGATTAATTGTAGCCATCTTTTTATGTCCACACCTGGTGATTTTCAGGAGTTGTTCCTGGCTCTGTGCTCAGGAGTGACTACATGTGATGCTGGGTATTCAGACCTGAGAATTAGACATAGTGCTTTGAACCAGAGTAGTATACAATATATTCCACATGCAAGGCAAGTGCTATCCTTCCTGTATTATCTCTCTGACCTCTAAGAATAGATTTTAAAGAACCATCTCTCTACAAATATCAAGATATTTCACTTCTATTACCATAACAGTTCTATATAAATACGAGAAGCGTCTCTAAAAAAAGTCCCATTGTCAAGGTATCAAATGTTAATGTTAATGTCAGGAAATGATCATAGCAAGGTCACTACAAGATAGAAAACTGAATACCTTAGTGAAAAGAAACCACGTAAAGAAATGTCCATGTCCCATGTCCTGAAAGGTCTGAAGCTGGACTTGAAAAAATTTACAAAACCAAAACCAACGCCAGTTGAGATGGAGCAGAGTGTGTCCTGGCAATGAATTTCTTTGTAAGAGAACAGGATTATTGCTAATAACTAAACTGTATCATAGCCAATGTTAAGAAGATTCTAATGAGATAGCCTGTGAAACATTTATTAAATTTCCTAATTCCCAGCAGATATCAAACGAATACTTATAATAGTAGATTTTCTTACATGTTCAATAGTTAATAATAATAATAATAAAAGTAAAAATAAGTTGATAAAAGATAAAAGAGGAAAGTAAAAGAACCTGATTGAACATTTAGCTATTTTGTTCCTGTTTATTTAACACATGCCAAGTACTGGGTATTATCCTTTTGTGAGCAGTTGGTAGCTGTCAAGCCTCAAGAGATAACTTTGTAAAGTACATCATAATGGATTTTTCATTAATAAAAAACTAGATTTTTACAAGTAACCAGTCTGTGTGATTCTAAGTAATATCACACAGAATGTAAACTGGTGCGACCACTTTTGCAAATGAAATGCCATTTTTACAAACTCTGATATGTTCTATGAGATCTAGCCATTTTACTCTGTTCACCTAAAATGCATGCATCTGTGAACCAAAAGCATGTATAGGAAGATTCATATCATATGATACTAGTAATTCAAAAATATTTGATATCAAAGATAAAGAAATAAAAATTATTTGAAGATAGCAGGGATGATTTTCATATACTTACTACTGAACCAAGAAAGTCAGACCCATAGAACATGTCTATGATATGATTAAATTTCCATTAAGTTCACCAGCTAACAAAATGAATTTATAATAATATAAGTCAAAGTGGCTGTCTTTAGACACGATGTTAGCAGAAGTGGAACTCTGAGGCATGAGTTTTGTTTCAATTCTCAAACTTAGTAGAAGAAACAATTAAGAAGAATTTGCTTTTTTATAAGTTATCAGACTCCCACTTGTGATCTGTATTTGTTCTCTATATATGTACAATACTTCAACAGAAATGTTACTGCATTTCAAACATCAATATGCATTTGTATATGAAATCTTATGTAGATTGATAACAAAGTTATGTTTAAAAAAGAGAAATGATAAGATAGGCATTTGGGTATACACAATTTAGTGTAGGACTCAAAAATGGTCAATAATCATAAGAAAATTGATTAGTCTCACGTTTATATTAGAAGCAAAATAAAAAAGTTTAAAAACTTAAAATCTTAAACATTGGTACTATTGAAGAGATTATAAATTTATTTCAATTTTTGTAGAATACTTTAGCAGTTATTGCACATTAGTAAAGCTGATGCTTCACAAATATGTGTATCCTATAGTAGAACAATTTTAGGTTAAAACATGTTTAAGACAGAAATAAAGACATTCATTGCTACATTCCTTGTGATAAAGGAATATAGAAACAAAAAAGATAGTGAAACATAACAGGGAGCCAATAATTCAAAATTAATTATCTAACAGGAGTAATAAAATGGACACATCTTTTATATGTCTAATAAAATAAGAAAGCAATGAAAAAGTTTATTAACTACATTGTATAGGAATTGCTATGAGCTACCTCCAATAGAAAAACAGACATAAAAAAGAAAAACAGACATGATTAGAGAAGTGATGATCCTTTTGTGTTATATTATTTGAAACATTGAATGAAATGTTAAAAATCCCAGAAAATGAGATCTTATCAAAATTCATTCAAGAAGAAAAAAAGAAAGCTATATAATCCAATAACCATCAAAGAAACAATCAATGTAAGAAACACTTCCTACAAAAAATTAATAACTATATGACTATGTGGGTAGAGTAATGCTAAACTAATTTCAATCATATAACCTACATCTCTGCTCCTCCATGCCAAGGAAAATGTTTCATATTTTCTAGTCCGGGCAAGAAATAGGACTTGTAAAGGTGAGAATATAGATTCGAAAAAGTGAGGACAGAATGTTCTGTTTAAATATAAAAAATGTGAGAGTGATATGGCTATATTTGCTTAAAAAGGATGAGATAGCATGAAACAATGATGCAAGAAACTAATAACAATGGCTACAGCTTTGATAAAGGGTAATGGGCTTGGGGTAATATGGATCAGGTGTAGGAAGGAGACTTTTCAAGCTGTTGTTGAACTTGAAAATAAGGATAATTGTGGAAGGTGATTAAAACAATAAAATCGTACAAAACTAATATCCATGTATTTAAAAGTTATTTTCAACAGCTAACAAACCTCAGTAGTATAAACAAATCATCTTAAAATTCTGCCTTAAGATATATAACTTAGGGGCCGGAGCAGTGGTGTAAGCAGTAAGGAGTTTGCCTTGCACACGTTGACTTAGGACAAACTGTGGTTTGATCCCCTGGTGTCCCATATGGTCCCTCAAGCCAGGAGCAAATTCTGAGCTCATAGCCAGGAGTAACCCTTGAGTGTCAATGGTTATGGCCCAAAACCCAAAACCAAAGATATATATATATATATATAATACTTAAAAACTACCATATAGAAACTTTTTTTTTCCCTTATACCAAGTATACCTTATACCAAGTGGTTGAATTCACAATCCAGTTGCTTGGGAAATCCACATAACATATAAGTCTACCATCATTTCCAAGTTGTAATGTTTGCCAATATTCATTTGATAAATTTGTTTGACTGCTTCCAAAAGTATTGCACTTATTTGGACTCAAAACAGTTAGCTTTACATGACAGATGGTTGTATCGCTATAAGAAAGTGCAGATTAAATAAAAATTTATAAATAATCAAATATAATGATTGCATTAATCTTCAAATATATTTAATTTTCATGGTAGTGTGCAAACTGTCTCAAGACAATATATATTTCACCAATCACTAGTTACAAGCAAAAAACAATATTTACTCCAATGAAATATTGGATCACGTCTTAGCCAAGTAATGAGAATAAACATCAATGATACTGAACACCACTGGTCTCTCTGAGTGCCATGAGATGTCTTCTGAGAAGACATGAAGTCAATTTGGACTCAAATTCCTAGTGCTGTATATGGTCTCTTGAGCACCAAGAAGCGTAACCCTCCCCAAAATATTACTAAATAAATACAATATATGAGTGGGAACAGGGGTCCTAGTGGTTCTCAGTCTGGCTGTGGTTCAATGCAAAGGAACCAAGGATCTAGCCTTATGGTGCTGAGTATTACAGGGCTTCCAGAATATACTTGGTTGTGTTCATTGGCCTTCAAGACTGAGTCTAGATGCACTCAGGGGGCCAAGTAATTCCAGGGATCAAACCAGAATTAGCTTCACTTAAGACATGTGCCTTAACCTTTGCACTATGACTATGATCCTTACAATCTCTGAATTTGAACTATTTGTGAAAATTTTTATTCACATTATTCCATGAGAAATAACTTCTGTGTGGAATCATTTACCTTTACTTCAAAATTTCCAAAATTAAATACATTCTACTCTGCTTAGATGTCCAGATTAATTCATGTGACCTATGATCTCCAACTCTAACTTACTTATTACCTAGAGTAAAACAAGCAAGCAGACCACCACAAATCTTCTATCTACATGAGTGGAATGAGTAAAATGTTAAGGCCACTGCTTAATGACCTTTATTCTATGCACGCTAGCAACTGACTCAGAATGAGCTATTAACAAATTATGAACATGACTCAAAATGAGAATAGATCCTCAATGAG
>PVKC010007133.1:0-29783 GCA_004027635.1 Crocidura indochinensis
TACTCTTAGATCAAGTTGTTGTCATTTCCTCATTGTCAGGATGTCATATCAAAACTGGTGCATGAAGGTGCCATAGCAGTATTGAATTTCCCAGGGGGAGTTTGATTCCTGGTGCTGTTGTGGAGAACTGTGTCAGTTCTATTTGAGATCTAGGGTTTGGGATTGGATGGTCGCTGTTTGATCACATGACAAATGTGGGTCCACATGACAAAAGTTCAGGGTGGGAGGCGTCCCTGTATTATGCAATGTCTGAGTTCTTATCCCTAGTAGATAAGAGCTTATTTCTTTACATAAAATTTCCCCCTTTTTTAGTGTGCCTTTGCAAAAAAGAAATGGTACTATATTATATTGCTGATGCATTTGGAGATGGGAATATCAGGCTACACCATCTCTTTGCCCTGATTTTGACCTGAACTTTTATCTTCTTGTACCAAGAAGAACCAAAACAGGTGAAGTTAAGGAGAGAAAAATATATGTATACACACATTCATATATATAGAAAATAAAAGAAATTTAAAAAATGAATTAAAAAGTGATTAAGAAAAAAGTGACGTAAAAAAACTACCTTAAATTTGGGAATAAAAAGTCTAAGAGGTAATATTATAGAGGTATTAAACATATAAAGGAAATATAGGCTTCCCCATTAAGTCTTTTGAGATATTCTTGTGGGGGTTGAAATCCAGGGCACATTTTCATCAAACACCCTGGTCTTGTTGAGTTTGAGAAATGATTGCTGCAGAAAGGGATCAGGTAGGGTTCTTGCACTGGCGCTTCTTCTGGAGCACAGTCTGGTCTGAGGAAGCTGGGTTCTATAGAACTTGTTCTTATTGTACATCAACTAACTTATGAAATTGAATCTTCGTGTTCCTTAACTCATAGAATTTGATGTACCAAGATTAATAATAGTAAGGGGGGCAAGAATCAGAGCAGTATTTGTATAGTCAACGTATTTTTCAAATACTTTAACCTACTGTCAATTTACTTTATTTTATTTTTTGTGCCACAACTGGTAATACTCAAGAATTACTCTTGGCTCTGTACTCAGAAATCAGTCCTGGCAGGGTTGGGGATACTATATGGGATGCAGGAAACAAATTTGGGTAGGCCAAATGCTAGACAAATGGCCTACTTACTGTTCCATTACTCTGGCCTCGATGCTAAATTTTAAAGATGACTGAACAGCACACTAGTTTTAATGGGTGAGATAAGAATTCAAATCTAACACTAGCTCAAATCTTGGTTTGTTAATTAGTTTATAAGTATTATTTTATAAGAATATAATAATTATTATTATTATTGTTGAGATGCTCAGTTAAATGATCTCATTTTGGTTTTCCATATTAACTGAACATATAAAAGTTGAATAATGGGCTCTTTCTTTTTTTTTTTTTTTTTTTTTTGGTTTTTTTGGTTTTTTTGGGTCACACCTGGCAGTACTCAGGGGTTACTCCTGGCTCCATGCTCAGAAATTGCTCCTGGCAGGCACGGGGGACCATATGGGGCACCGGGATTCGAACCGATGACCTTTTGCATGAAAGGCAAACACCTTACCTCCATGCTATCTCCCAGGCTCCTAATGGGCTCTTTCCACCCAATTCCCCTACTTACTTCTTATTACCCATATTTCTATGAGGTTCTGGGACATTTCTGGTTGGTCTGCTTGGTTTTTTTTTTTTTGCACTGTTTAACACTAGTGAAACCAGTGTTAGCACTCTGTACATATCATATAAGTTGGCTAAAAATGGGAAAGTTGCTTTTCCTAGAGTCTCACACCTTCAGGATAAAACAAAGGGTGTAGGTCAAATAACAGAAAGCAAAAGAGGTAAAGAAATAAAAGGCGAGGCTTATTATTTAAACAGACTTGATCAAAACTTTCTATTACTAATGTAATAAGCCATATCTTTTGGAAGAAGACAGAAATTTGGGCCTTAGTTCATTAGAATGTTTTACTCATTTTGTACATAAGTGAGAATTATATGAATTCACTGGAACTGATTCATACTGTGAGAACAAAATCCATTTGAAAGGGTTGGATTTATTTTGGCAAAGTTGAATGCCTTAGTTTGCCTTTTCACTCTTGTTTAAAGGCAAATGACACTCATTTGAAGGATTTTTTTTTTTTAAGAAATCAGCATCTCATTCTCTGCTGGAGAGATAGAGTAGGAGGAAATTGAAAGTATCATGCCTTCATTATGCTCAGTTACTTGTTTGCAGAGGTTCTTCATCAAGTGAATGTAGCTGCTTCTTCATATATTGCCTCTCTTTGTTGTAATATTACATTTTGTATCTAATATTTCTTGCGACTCTTTAGAAATCATTGTGACTACATTGGTCTTTATCGATAATTTTATGTAGCATAATCCATCACCTTGCTAGATGCTAGGGCAGGGAGAAGGGCATTAGTTTGTCTTTCACTTGGTACTCAGACAGCTCTTTCATATTGATTTCTTGGCTTGCATGTTTGTTAGATGATGATTTGCACTTTTCCTGCCTTGTGTTTATCCAGATTATGTTTCAGATGTGTCTACAACATATCATCATTAACAACAAACATTTATTGAACACTTATGGGCTGTGGAATCAGGCTCTAGGCTAGATACAGGGGATAATAAGAAGAATTTAATGTGATAGCTACCTTGGAGAATTTTATTATCTATTAAACTGTGCTTGCTTTACAAAAAAAAAGATACCTAATGGTTTATGTCTAGTGAGTGCAGTAGCCCAATAAATACTCTTGCAATTCAGAGAAGGGAATGATTATTGAGGGCTGTGCTGGTCAGTAAAGGCTTAATGAATTTGACTGACTTCTTAAAGAATGAAAAGGATCTTTTTATAGATTACTAAATATAGTGAGTTTCTAAATATGTTGTACCAGTTATTTTTTAAACTATTGCTGTATTTTGAAACCAGAAGTGACATTCATTTTGAATGAGATAGACAATATTCACCCACTTTCCACGGTGTTTTTTGCAGAAGCTATAGCTAATATTTTGAGGGAACTACACCCAGCAGTGCTCAGGGCTTACTTCTGGCTCTACACTCAGTTATCATTCCTAGTAGTGCTTGAGAACCACCTGGGGTACCTGGAACAGAACGTGGATTGACTATTTACAAGTCAGATGCCCCACATGCTTTACAGCTCCTCCAGCCCTTGCTAATTTTACATATCACCTCATACACACCAAGGACAAACCAGTCAGTTGGTTAACTTTTTAGTTAAGGATTCTTATTCTGAACTGGTTGCTAATTTCTCATCTTTGCTTTGTCAACAAAATTTCCTCGAACTTTTCCATATTGAAAGCTTCAGTCAAAGAAGTCAACCAACATATATTTAACTATTTCTCAAAGCAAAGTGGATTTTTTTTTAGGTAAGAGAGGAGGAAAGAAAAAAAGTACAGATTTCCTTGTGAATATCAACTCATTGAATCTTCAGGAGAATGTGTGTGACTCTCAGAGGCTGTGTATCCCCAGGGAAATATCCATTTATGAGAAATTCCAGGATTTTTCTTCTATAATAGAGCAACATACAAATATATCTGAAGAACAAATCTCTGCTTATTAGCTTTGTGGGATTTTATTGGTTCAGATATATACCTCAAGTTACTGACAGGAAATTTAGCAGGAAGGAAGGCTATCTATGGTCAACACTATTAGCATTCTAAGGACTTAACAAAGTGACTTTCCTAATACTAGATCTTTTTCAGACCTCTCTATATTTTTTCTGTAAGAACTCTAGTTCAGGCTAGGTGCTAATACAGGGAACAGAGCACTTATCTTGCATGCCTCTGACCCAGGCTCAAACTTGAAACTCTATATGATTCCCTGAACACTGACAGGAGTTATTTCTGAATCTATATAGAGCATCACTGGATGTGTTCCCAAACTGAAAGTTATGATAATTTTGTTGTTGAGAGGGAGTTCTTTTTTTTCTTTCTTTTTCTTTCTTTTTTCTCTTTTTAGGTCATGCCCAGCGGTGCTCAGGGGTTACTCCTGGCTCTCCTGGCAGGCTCGGGGGACCATATGGGATGCCAGGATTTGAACCACTGTCTTTCTGCATGCGAGGCAAATGCTTTACCTCCATGCTATCTCTTCAGCCCAATTTTGTTGTTATAGAACTTATTTTGATGTAGGTGGAAGCAACAGCAGGAATGAGATTAAATCCATATTCTCCTCCTTTGATTTCTTTGTACAGCAAATATCAGGGGCACTTGTGTTCCTTGCACCAAGCATTGGACTCATCTCTGAGAGATTGAAGTCTACTGTGTTAAACATGAGAAAAAAAATGAACTCTAAGTTAAATGAGACAAAAAGAAAAGAATAAAATTCTCATATTCTGTTTCCCTTAGTCTTACCAATAGTGCAGAGTGAGTTTACATTCTCATATTATGGGCTTTTGTATCATTTTCATTTTAGACTAGTTTCTTAAGTGAGGTTTGGACAAGTATTTAATACATTTGAAGCACAAAACACTTAATGAAGGATCCCCCCTATTTTGTTATGTTCCTTCTCAAGCTGACTGGAAATATGTAAGAAATGTCTTGGGGGGAGAGAGAACATATGGGGATCCTGACCCATATGCTGTACTACCAGTTAATAGGGTTAGCTAGATCCGGAATATTTTGTGCTTGAATTGTTCTCACTCTTCTTGATCTCCCCTTCTTGGAGGATGTATGATGTACTGTTGTTTAAGCCCCTCAAATATAGTGATAAAATAGAATCTATATTTATTACCTTCTTAACTCATCTAGTATTGCAGGATGTCAGCATCTCTTTGTTCATTCCTTTCCACTACTGGCCCTCATAGGAACTCAAGGAAACTTTGCATGCAATGCAATGTCATAGACAGACAAATCTCTCTCAAACTCTTCTCTTTTTGACTTCTTGCCATCTTGAATGTAGAGGCTCAGAGCAGTAATCAGTATTTTCTAGAACAACTAAGTTTTGTGTAGAGTTTCACTAAATGAAACTTCTATTACAATCATTTTTTAATGCTCAAGAAAGTCCAGACCTTTGATTCTTAGAGAACCTAAACATATTTTCATCCTCAAGACTCCACACAAAATTTTCCTCTTCTTCCTGGGTACTTCAACATTTTATCTTCTCTGGTAGGAATTCTTCTTGTCTCTATACTCTATGCTAAGAGTTTTGGTAAAATTTTGTCTTTAAATTTGCCAGACTTGGCTTCTGACCTGAAACGGTGATTTGAGGGAGTCTAGAAAATTTTAATTTTTTATGACAGAGATGGGTTGTGCAGCCTTTCTATAATATGTACTCCAAATAACTTTTTTTTTGTTTTGTTTTTGGGCCACACCTGGTGACGCTCAGGGGTTACTCCTGGCTATTCACTCAGAAGTCACTCCTGGCAGGCACGGGGGACCATATGGGGAACCGGGGGATCGAACCGCGGTCCGTCCTAGGTTAGCACAGGCAAGGCAGGCACCTTACCCTCCAGCGCCACCGCCTGGCCAAATAACTTTTATGTGTGCTTTTTTTCTTTCACTTCTATTTTTAACAATATTAATCATCCCCCAAGGCAACAGATCCCTCTAGTCAAATATAAAATATTTTGAGATTGCATAAAATTATATATGTTTTAATCATGTTATAATATCTACCTGCGACTCTGAATAATTCTTAGAGTATGATTTTAATAAGAGTTCAAAAGTGGAGCCACAGTTCGTTAGAACAATAAGGAATGGATCTTGATTAGGATCTCAGAGATGGAAGGATTAGGAAAAGGGAATCGGACTAAGTATCTTTAGCTCTTCTTGCTGTCCTGAATTTTCTAAGTATGATGCATGCACATCTCTCAATACAGTCTTCAATATATTTAAGTTTCTCTAGGACATTGAGAAAAACTTTTTGTATTTTGATCTGCAGTATTAGCCATCCTTGTTCTTGTATACATTTGATACTTGTATGTTTATGACTTAATAACATACTAAAATTAGGATCTTGATATTCTTTTCTAAACTTTAGCTCTACCTTTCAAACCTACTATGTTGTGTTACCTCTTACAGTAAAGAAAATACCTTTTCAAAGTAAATCTGGAATCAAAAAGATAATATCAAATTAAAATTAAATTAAATATCAAATTAAAATTTAAATTTATATTCTTCAAATACAAATGATATAAAGTGATTATCTTTCTTCTTTATGCCCTATCCTTCTTAATTATGGATTTCCATGTGGTGTTTATTTATTATTGTGGTATATATTTTTATTCATTGCAATAAGTAAATGCAGAAAATTTTCATCTTAACCATCATTAGCTGCACAGTTGGAATCTTTGAGTATATTTACAATGTTTTAAAACTATCACTGCCATCTATCTAGAGAACTTTTCATCATACTGAATTAATCTAGATTCTTATTAGACAATAAACCCTGCTTAATATTCCCCCAATCTTTGGCAGTTGACATTTTTTCAACGTCAACTTCTTAAGTTCTACTCAAAAGTGATACCATACAATTGTCTTGCCTTCTGGTGTTTGGCTTATTTCATATGGCATAATCTCTTCACTGGTCAACTTTTTGGTCTCCTGTGTCAGAATTTCATTTTTTTGTAAGATTAAATAATAATTTACATGTATATACTTCATTTTGGTTTTTTTTCACTACCTTAAATTTGTGGTAAAAATACAATAATAGTTATTATAAAGATAATATTAAAATAAATTAATTAAAAAAAATTAATTTGGGGCCCGGGAAATAGCATGGAGGTAAGGCGTTTGCCTTTCATATAAAAGGTCATCGGTTCGAATCCTGGTGCCCCATATGGTCCCCTGTGCCTGCCAGGAGCAATTTCTGAGCATGGAGCCAGGAGTAACCCCTGAGCACTGCCGGGTGTGACCCCCCAAAAAAAACCCAAAAATTAATTAATTAATTAATTTTAAAGGACCATTTATTATATAAATTTCAGTAGCTTTTGGTGATTTTATTATTTATATACTATACAAATATTTGCTGATAGATGCAAAAACTTAAATATGGTTCTTGTATTAAGATTATGTGATATGACACCTTGGAAATGGTACTTTTTATAAGGTAATTGATATTTTAAGGGTAAAGTCATAGCTTAAATTTTATTTTATGCACCTATGTTTTCTGTCTACTTCAAGCCATCAAAAGTGAGAACATATGCAAAGACATAAAGGCAATTTTTCTCATAGTCTTATATTGAATATATTTTGGCACCCAGGAAAATAAATGTTCCCTTCTTCTCCATAATTAGGAAAAAATCTCCCAATTCAAAGATAATTTATTTCTTTTAAATATATTACTAAATTTAAAACTTTATCTTGTGTTAACAAAAGAACAATGGAAACATATTTAGTCAACAATTTTTCACATTTTTTACTATTTTGGAGGTAAAAGATTACAATTCTATTTAACTGAAAATTGTTTATTTAAACGACTATATTAAAATGTATACAAATAAAAGTCTGCTTAAATAAATTTTGTATAAGCATTACAAACGACTATGTTAAAATGTATTCAAATAAAACTCTGCTAAAACAAATTTTGTATAAGCATTTGATCTGTGAAGGTTTTGAGTTCATTGCTAGCAGCGTGTTTACCATAAAGAACAGAACTGTGGTCATGGTTTGTTTTTGAGATATGCAGAGCCTGGAAAGGAAGAAAAAAAGGTGAAAGGCAGAAAATGATCAGAAACCAGAATGATCTAGGCAGGGACTATGTTAAAATATGAAATAAGATGCATTGAGAAAGAGCAAGACATTCTATTTTCTATTTTTATGCCTCTGAAAATGTCAAACATCAGTTGTTGAAAACTTTTCATAGCAGTAAATTTGATTGTTTTTAAACCTTGTTTTCTGAATTTTTTCTGAGTAAAATTTTCATTTCATTTATATAATAGTTAATGCAGAAATGACAGGAAATATAAAATTTAAAACTTTCATATTTCTAAAATAATATTAAAACTATTTTAGGAAGGAGAGTATCCCTGCATTAGAATGGAAGGAATCGGCATCAATACATAAATATGGTAGGAGAGAGGAAATCAGCATTGAATAAAACTGGAAGTCACAAAATATTTTTAGACAGACTGAAAAGGAGCATGCCTTTTAATCTTAGTCCATGGAGATGTTTTGTAGAAACCAAAGATAATATGATCAGGTTCCTGTTTTTAGTGACACTAAACCAATAGAACACTAACCCATTTAGTGGTATGCAGTAGAGAGTGGTTCATAAAAGGTGAATTAATATAGAGTATATATTAATAAATCAAATAATACAGTTAATAATATTAAATCAAATCAGTCATTGACATTACTCTTTATCAGATAAATTTATGCATAATAGACCTAAGAAATATCCATTCATTGGAAGAAATTAGTCTAGTTTGGAAGTTGGAGAAATGTCCTAAGCAAAAAATGTCATCTACTTTTAATTCAAACCAGTCACCAGATCTTAGTTGAATAATCACCTTTACTGCGTTTCTTTTACAAGAGAATTTGCCTAAAATAAATGCTATTTAGGAAGGAAAAAAAAAAGCTAAGTCTTCTTGGCAATCAACTTAACCCTACAATTAACACAGACTGAATGTCAGTTTTGTCATTGTTTAGTCTTAGGGTTCTGGATTCTGTTAAGAGGAAGAGTTACACAGAAAACAAAATGTTCCAGGCAACTATTTATTAATTCGTCCAACTGAAGCAGAATTTTAAACTGATCTCATTTAGATTTGATTTGGGTTACGGTTAAGTCTCTGTCTTCCTTGTTCTTACAGGCCCCGAGTTGGAACAGGATGTAAAGCTGTTTGGGATAAGTCACCATTACATCTGCAAGAAATATTTGATAACTTGTACTCTTTCCATAGAGTTTAAAGATTTAAAGATGATCTTGAGATAATTTGAACAAAACAAAAAAAGAAATGTTCGATCCATCTAAATTTATGAGAGTTGTAATAATGAATTACTAAGGACTAATGAAAATGGAAATGAATGTTCTCACCAGTCTGGAATCTGTATTTTCACAATCAAACTTCTGGAGTTCTTTCTTTTTTTTCTCTGAGGTCTTTAAGCCTAGCTTTCAGATGGATATTCTGTGTTCTCATATGGTCTCACCTCTTTGCTTGAGAATTTCTGTTGTCTATTAGTGTGTCCAAATGTCTTCCATTTATTAAAACACCCAGTTATTGAATTAAGTCCCTCCCTAATGCTGTTCATTCCACAACATTATTAACAATATTATTAAAGACAACTAAATTCTCAGTTACTAGGGGTTAGTGATTTAATAGAGGAATTGATGAGAAACTCAGTTGAATCCCATAATAACATCATTTGATCAAACTATCCACTGGAAGGGTAAGAGAAAGAAAACAGAGATCAAACATGGTTAAGGTGATCTTGATTCCTTCTCAGTCTGCTCCATCTTTCTGGAATGGTTTCCTTAGTAAGAGGTAATGAAAACTTCTAGCACTTCTGACCTCGTATCCAGTGCATTACTAGAAAGATAAAGAAGTAAGCTTCTCCCAGCTTAAATACTATCTCTCAGAAATTCTCCTATTGACTTATTTTGCATCATGTGGTCTCCCATGGACCATTCAATTTGTCCCGAAAAGTGACATACTTTGTCCAGTCACATCCAGCATCTTATTTGCTGCTACCAGGCCAGCCATTGTTGAGGGATGATGGGGACTTATCAAGTTGATTGCCATAATTTATAATGTATTTTTCATAAGTGTGTGAGATAAGGAAGAGTAGCTTTCCCAAAAACATACTACAGAGGAAAGTAGAAAAAAGCATACACCTTTATGTGTGTTTTTGGGAAGACAAACAGTAAGCAGAAAAAAAATAAATGCAATGCAATAGAACCTTAACATTGGTCTAATCTACTGTTAAGCATAAAAAGTATAATTAGTGATAGTGTCTAGAAACATCTGCAAAGTCTTGATGGTAGAATGGGGTGATGTCAGGATATCAGTGAAAATTCTACTTAATAATGACTTTTAAGTTAATCTTCAGGAGAATGATTTTCAAGTGACTTCTATGAGTCATGAGTAAGATGTGCAAATGAATGTCTGTGAATAAGTTTTAGGGGACATGTATTTCAACATGGTGAAGTTGAATCTAAAAATTGAGATGAGAGAATTCAAGTGGGGCAATATTTGGAGGCTCATGGTAAAACAGAAATAAGCACGTGTTTTTAAAACCATTTTCCCAATGAAATAGCAAAGCTCAGAATTTTTATTAGGATAGAATTATGAAGAGGAAAAGGGAGAATTTGGATAACATAATTTGGATTCATTTCTCTTTCATTTCTCAAAAGTTTAGCATTTCACATAACCTGAATAGAGAAACACTAGTTCTGACATAAACCAAGACCTTTATTTTTCAGTTCTTAGTTTATAAATTCAAATTCAAAGGACCTGATTTAAACTATCT
This sequence comes from Crocidura indochinensis, assembly GCA_004027635.1. Classification (NCBI taxonomy): domain Eukaryota; kingdom Metazoa; phylum Chordata; class Mammalia; order Eulipotyphla; family Soricidae; genus Crocidura; species Crocidura indochinensis. Next base: position 10,407 of record PVKC010007133.1, read on the forward strand.
GAACTTTTAACACCCTATCAGCTCAGTTGATTGCTACTCTTCTTTCTGTCCAACAATTATGTAGCTTGCTAACTGGTCATCAGCTCCATCTGGCTTCAGTACCAACCTTACTTTAGAATACAAAAGTTCTATATTTGACATAGGTCCTGTCCATGAAAGGCCTGCAGGCTAATCACCAAGTCTTAAATAGGAAAAATAGAACATTACTGCAAGGCTCTCATGTGACACTCACATGAAAGAAATAAGGACAGTTCTAATTTAAGGGTTCAGAGAAATAAGAATGGTATTTGCAATACAGTAGTGCAAGAAGTTTCACTTCAATCCTGGGTTTCCACCAGGCTGAATGATGTTTTTTAGTAGAGAAACACAGGGAGTGAAATTATGAATAACAGGGAGTGGGAACCAGCTGGAGGCGGATGTTAGCAGTGGAACACAGGTGGTAAATAACAGAGTTTGTCCTTAAAAGAGGTCACCAATTACCTTTTTGAATATTGCTGCTCATCATCTCCTTAAAAATATACAGGCCATTCTAAAGATTGTTTTAATATTTATAGTTTAGGTAACATGTTGACAGTGGTTTTATTAAAGTGTATGACTTTGATATTCAGTTACCACCTCTCACAATCACCAAAGTCTCAAGATGCTCCTCCAATTATCTAATATCATTTCTACTTTACTTTATAATGGCCACCCATTTTTAATTTTTTTTTTGTTTTTGGGTCACACCCAGCAGTGCTCAGAGGTTACTCCTGGCTCCATGCTCAGAAATTGCTCCTGGCAGGCACGGGGGACCATATGGGGCACCGGGATTCGAACCGATGACCTTTTGCATGAAAGGCAAATGCCTTACTTCCATGTTATCTCCCGGGCCCCTGCCACCCATTTTTGAAGTATAAAGTTTATAATCTGATGCCAGGGTTTATCATCAATCAGTACCATCTACTCCACATCTTATTTTTCTACAGATTAGTAAACTCATTTGTCTTGCTTCCTCTGACTACTTTTGCACAACATGATAGTCTCCAGTTCCATCCATGGTGCAGCAAATGTGACTATTTCATTTTTTTTCTTATAGCTGTATAGTTTTTGACTGTATGTGCATATGCACAAATATGTATGTCAAAACCTCTTATTGTCCCTAAGGACAATAAGGAGGAGGTGGTCTTACTTCCCAGGAGGTGGTCCTACTTCTTGGAGATAAATGTGCTTTATTCATATATGATGGAATATTATTCACATATAAGAAGGGATTACATGGGGCCAAGAGATAGCAGGGAGGTAGAGTGTTTGCCTTGCATGCAGAAGGATGGTGGTTTGAATTCCAGCATCCCATATGGTCCCCAGTGCCTGCCAGGGGCGATTTCTGAGCATAGAGCCAGGAGTAACCCCTGAGTGCTGCCAAGTGTGGCCCCCCAAAAAAAGAAGGGATTATGTGTAATTTGTTGCAGCCTGGATAGAATTAGAGGCCATAGTTTTAAAATAAATAAATTTAAGGATAAAAACTGGATAAAATAAATTAAAGGATACCATTATCTGTGGTATGTAGAGAAATGAAGAAGGGAATAGATAATATTGAATGATATCAGAGATATTATAGATAATAGACAATATTGAATGATGTCAGATCCTGAACCCAGAACTATTGAACTGAGGATACCAAGAAAAGGGGTGAAAGGTCTGGGTAGGGGAGAAAGATAGTGAATTGGAAGTAAAAAAATATTGGGGGAGGATCTCTATCACTTTGATAGTAGAGGTAAGGTACATCAAAACTATGTTAATACTATTACAAAAATTATAAAAGTTCTTTTATGGTCACTATCATTGCCAACCCTTGATTTCCCCAAGTGATCCTTGGATGAGGTCACTGAAAATTATTTCCTTCTCTCACAGTCCCATGAAGGTATCAGCCAACCCATTACGACTGAACTGCCTGTCTACTATATGAGAATTGCTCTCTCATCACATAAAGCATCACTGAGCATCAGGGCATGTTGCTCTGATATTGTGACAAGTACATTTGTCTAGGGATTGTTTCATTTAAGTCTTCTATAGCCCTGTGAGTTTAATCTATTATATTACTTTCATTTCTCCTAATGAGGAAAATAATACTCAATGAGCTCAGTGGCCTGTCTTGGGTCTCAGAAGTGATTGGATGGAGAATTAGGACCTTTCTTAATCTATATGGTATTCTTTATATATTCCTTATGGAACATTTATTGTGCGACTCTGCTGAGACATAGTCTATGTAATGACTATGAGGTGGGGGTGCTGAAATGCTAGAGCTCTAAAAAAAATGTATGAATGTATTTCCTTAGAAAGAATTTCAAATGTGGGATTTGTATGACTAGTATTAATGTGAGACTTCTGATGTAAACTTGAGGCATGATAAAGAGGAAGAAGGAAGCAGGAGACACTGAGTGGGTGGAGTTGAGAATATGGATTTGGAATCAGGTAGAGTGGGCTTCTAATCTTGACCTTATCAAGACCATAGACCAGTGGCCCTCAAACTTTTAAACAGGGGACGCAGTTCACTATCCCTCAGATCGTTGGAGGACCAGACTATAGTAAAAACAAAAAAAATATAAATAAATTACTATGCACAGTGCATATATCTTATTTTGAAGTGAAGAAACAAAACAAGAATAAATACAATATGTGGCCCACAGGCCGCACTTTGAGGACCACTGCAACAATCACAACATCCCTCAAATATGGTTTCCTCATCTGTAAAGGGATTACAATGAAAATTATTCTCTAAAATACCTGTTAAATTTATGCACACTGCTAAGAAAAGAATAAACTTTCAATAAATGGAAGCAGTAATTTAAAATTGCTTTTGTGATTGAAAGTGAAATCTGCCCAGCTAGACAGTCTAAGAGTGACCCCTCCCACATAGAAACATTCACTTACCACCTAATTGATCCCCCTTCATCCTCCATCAATTCTCTCAGGCAGTTTTTTTCACCCAGCAACAGTTATTTAACCTCTGCCATATATCAAGTACCATGGAGACAAAGATAAATAGTATAGAATTCTCTGATAGATGCTTTCCTTTTTCAATATATATGTGTATGTCTAGTCTTCCACCTTCAATACAGAGAAAGAGAAATGTGTTGATCACCATCTTGCTTGTCTGAAATACTTGGGGAAAATCAAACAGCCTGAAACCTGGGTCTTTGCTAAAATAGTCAGGGCTAATTCCCAACCTTAGAGAGATGGCTCTTTCCAACAATTTTCTTGATGCGTGTGCCAGGGAATGGGGATGAAACTTCTCTAGCTCGTCTCCACTGCAAGTCCTCCACTCTTTCCCATTGGGCCAGTTGCCAGTTGCCAGTAATGCCTCCTGGCAGTTCCAAAAGAGCTTTCAGACTAAGCTAGTCCTGAGATCCAGAGATAGGGATCATCCACTATGGTCAGAGCCTGAGGCTGGGATTTTGGAGGCTGGCAGATGCCCAAGGCTCTGGACTCTTTTGCACTGGGGTTGAGCTGAGTGAGGGCAATTCTGAGGGGAAACCGGGCCTTTGTAACTTCTCCTTTGATGCAAAACATAATATAAATACAAATTGCTATTATGTCAGCTTCTAAGGAGCCACTTCAATCCACTCTGGCACCTTTGATTTTATTCTCCAATTGCTTTTGCTCCTTTAAAAACATTAATAAGAGCATGTTTTCATCTGGCCTCAAGGGAGTAATTTATTTATTTAAAGTAATAATAAAGTTTCAGAATAATCCCAAGTCCCAGGGGCAAAGGAGACTCTTTGAACAATTTATTTTTCCCATCCTTGAAGTGCAGGGAGACCAAGAAGCAATCATGGTGGTTTCTGGGATGCAGTGTCATGGCAACAGCCAATACATCTCAGGCCTCTGGGAAACAAGGCAATGGAACGTGGACTCATAACTCTGTCCTCTCTTTGCTACAAGTCCCCCTTTCAAAGAAGCTGAAGGGTAAAGGAAGACGAAGCCCAGCTCAGCTATGGAAACCAATGAGGACTCATCACTGCTCAGTTCAACTCATAACACTCAGGAGGGACAAGTCAGGGGCAAGGTTAGCTCTTACTCTTTTTTTTGGGGGGGTCACACCCGGCAGCGCTCAGGGGTTACTCCTGGCTCCATGCTCAGAAATTGCTCCTGGCAGGCACGGGGGACCATATGGGGCACCGGGATTCGAACCGATGACCTTTTGCATGAAAGGCAAACGCCTTACCTCCATGCTATCTCCTGGGCCCAGCTCTTACTCTTGATTCTTCCCAGTGCAGAGTTTGTCAGGGGCCTCTGAGAGCTGGGGGAAGTGAAGCTGACTGTGGAAAGAGACAGGACACTTTGATATTTAGTGGGTACAAAGGAATTTCCCTAAGAGTTTCACTACTATGGGTACCAGTTGATACTTAACAATACTTAATACTGAACTATTCAGTGCTGTAGGGTCATTATCTACACTTTCTTTCACTTAGCATTTAGATGAAACACATACCACAGCGGTTCCCTTATTAGGATAAATATAATGAAGCTTTTAAAAATTAGGTAAACAGGTCTAGAGAGATAGTACAGAGGATAAGGTACTTACCTTGCATGTGTTCAACCCAGGTTCAATCCCTGGCATCCCATATAGTCACCTGAACCCTCCAGAAGTGAGCACTGAGTGCACAGCCAGGAATAAGACCTAAGCACCATCAGGTGTGCCTTAATCTCCCCCCTCCAAAAAAACTCAAAAATAAAAAGGTTAGGCAATTTTTAAATCCAAGGTCACAAAGCTAGTCATTCGTAGAACCCCAGTGTGCATTACCACCACATTCACACTGACTCTAAGATTGACTAACAGTAAGTTAGTTGACTAACAGAAATCTTCTCAAGAAAGACTAACATAGCGATCTATATACTAAGAACACTTTTGGCTGCAGGCAATAAATAAGAAGCCGGACTTATAGTGATTACAATCAAATAATTATGTTTTTTCCTAATACAATTCAGGAGGTAAGCATCTGTTGATGCAGGCAACCGCTCATCATAAGAAGAAAGTTATTTCCTTGATCTTCCTTTACTATTCATCACCTTATGGTCACAACAAAGATGCACACCTCCAGATAGCACATCTGTATTCAAGGAAGAAGATAAAAAAGGAGAAATGTGCTAGCTCGTGCAGGAGAGAAGCTAATGCTTTTCAGGATCAACCTCTCCAACTGAATCAAGCTTATTTGTTCTTGATGGGAGTGGGTTCTCATGGCCCCCCTTAGCTGTAAGGAAAGTTTACACAGGAAGGATCCCGGGCACTTTAAGTAGCTGCTGTGATTGAAATGTGACCTGAATTGAGTGAGAGATAAGGGAAAGGTGTAGAGGGTATAAAGATGATGCATGAGATAGGAAGACAGGGAAGAGCCTAGGTGCAGATCCTTCTGAAAAACTGGCTGGCGCATAATTAGAAAGTCAATGGTGACTGGGCCTCTCCTGGAATTTAAGAATTAATCCTGGAAACCAAGATTCATCTTGATAGGCTTGTACTGCTATTTCTATATTTCTGTCAGCTGTATTCTCTTGCTCCTCATTTTAACAAGATGCATGTGCTAATTGGTTTAGTTTTTGCTAAATTTCAAAGAACTTGACTCAAGGATTCCACAACAAGCAAAAAGTATAGTTTAATATATGAAGATATTTTTCTGATTGATTTAATGTAGTTTTATCACCTTCAATAGATAATGAATGGATGTTTCTTTTTCTGCTTCCAGTTTCTCATTAAGAAAGCCCTCTATGGAAAAACAAAAAGAAAGAAAGCCCTCTAATGGAAAGCAAAGAGAATCTGTCATTGATTAGAAGAATTAAGAATAAGAGAGACAATAGGAATTGTGATAGGTGACAGGATATACAGTGACTCGTTATTATTGTGATTTTTTTCTTAAAGTTAAATTATATTTTCATGAAGAAAAAAATGATTTGGGATCACTGAAAAAGATCCCAAATAACTAAATTTGTGAAAACAAAGAAAGATGATATTATGTGGTTATTAGGACAGTAGTTCTAATAGAAAAAGAGCTGAGTTAATAAAATTAACTGTCAGAAGCCATTCTAGAGGTGGTACTCTTTTTGTGGGTGGGTGGGTGACAGTGCTCAGGGATTACTCCTGTTTCTGAGCTCAGAAATTGCTCCTGGCAGGCTCAGGAGACCATATGGAATACCAGGAATTGAACTGGGGGTCCCTCGGGATGCAAGGCAAATGCCATACTATTGTGCTATTGCTCTGGCCCTAGAGGTAGGACTCTTACCAGGAGGCTTGTGGGCACACCCTGTGAGCCTTCTCATGGATGTTTCTTCTTTCCAGGTGAGGCTTCAGGATTCTTTGGGCTTCTCGAGGATTATTTAGGATTCTCACTGACACAGATGTAATGCTCGTTATTCTCTAGTTTTTACTAAGATGGTTTGCTTTGGCTTTGGTACAGGCATGTTTCCTATGCTCTGTTTGAGCATCATTAAGCAATAGTCTTTTCAGAAAACAAACAAGGCATATGTCTTCAATAAGAGAAGTTTTAGAATACATAGTTTGACATGAATGTTCATTCATTATCAATCTTCTTCTTCTTCTTCTTCTAAGCCCCACTACTGACTTGGGCTCTATCATAGGTATTGGAGATACACGTAGAATAACCAGTTTCTACTTTCCAGAGGATTAGAAGTCAGGGATTAATAATTAAGTAGTTAAATTCTGAGTGAAAACTCACAATCTGAGGTACAAACAATAGGAACAAACACCTGAGCAATAGTGATTTTTGTCATAAACTAAGATATTATTAAAAATAAGTGCTCCAGGGCCGGGCGATGGCGCTGGAGGTAAGGTGTCTGCCTTGCCTGCGCTAGCCTAGGATGGACCGCAGTTCGATCCCCTGGTTTCCCATATGGTCCCCCAAGCCAGGAGCGACTTCTGAGCGCATAGCCAGGAGTAACCCCTGAGCGTCACTGGGTGTGACCCAAAAACCAAAAACCAAAAAAAAAAAAAAGGTGCTCCCTCCATTTTCCAGTTTTGCTCTTTTGGTAGATCAGTGAAAAGCTAAATTAAATCTTCTATGTCTTCCTTCCACTAAGAAACTTTGACTACTACAAATTAGAATTCAATTGCCCAGTGTAACAAAGATTAGTCTTTTAAATTTTTAAAATAAAATGCAGAGCCAGGAGATAGAACAAAGAACTGAACAAGTGGTTTTGCCAGGCAAAATCTTTGCTCCTCTTTGGTCCTCTTGATCTCAGCTAGGAGCATACACCCTCCCATCTCCAGCTCTGCTTGGAACAAATAGCTAGAAGTAGTCCCTGAGTGTGTGTGTGGACACCAATCCAAAATAAGTCAATATTATCTTTCTTTGTTTTTCACAAGTTTAATGGCATAAAAATGTACATTTAGGGGCCAGAGCAATGGCGCAGTGGTAGGGGGTTTGCTTTGCACGCAGCTGATCTAGGATGGACTGCAGTTTGATTCCCCCAGCATCCCTTATGGTCCCCCAAGCCAGGAGTTATTTCTGAGTGCATAGCCAGGAGTAACCCCTGAGCATCACTAGGGGTGCTCCCCAAGAAAGCATATTTACTAATATTCTGTGATTCAGAAGATGGACACAAGTTCACTTTATGGTAGTGGCAGAATTGCTTTCCTTCCAAGGGAGGTCTGGGAAAGAAGGCTTTTTTACTTTTTCAAATTCTACAAGCCAGTGTGTTCTTTTCCTTGTGGTATCCTTTTCCAGATTCAAATTCCTCAACTTTGCTGCTGTCCAACCATACTTATAAAGTTATACCTCTCTGACCACAGTCTGAAAAGGGTCTTTATTTTAGGAAGTTATGTAAATTAGATGGTGCCCATCCTGCTAATACAGGAAAATGTTCCCATTTCAGACCTTTAACATATTTACAGATTCTAGGGATTAGATTGTAAACATATGGGTCCCATTACTCTGCATACCTCATGTTCCTTACATACAAAACTTTTCCCCCAATCATATCTTATGGTGCCTGGCAGATGAAAGACTATTAGAAATGTTGAATTGAATTGGACACTTAAAGAATGCAGGAAAGGAAGACTCCAAGAGAGTAATAGAGAAGCCCTTTGTGAATCTCAAGAGAATATTTTCTTAATACCACTTATTCAAATTATAGCAATGAATAGCTATTCTTTTCTGTTATTAATACGTCAAGGAAGAATATATTTTTGAGTCAAGGTTGCAGTCATATTATATATTGAACAAATATAACAGCAAAATAAATGTGTTGACAGGAATACCCAAATTTCTAGTCATTGTACAGTTTTATAGAAATACTATGGAATATCATGACATACTATATAAACTGCACAGAGTAGAGAAACAATGTACAGGGAGTTAAAGTAATCTGCCCAAAGTAACAGTATGGCTAAATACTGTCTTGGTATCCTGAAATCTTGATATTCTGAAAATCTAGCTAGACCTTTCTCAGTTTGTGACCTTAAAACTCCTTATCTCCCAGGGAAGAGTCTCTGACCTTTATTGGCTCATCATTCAAATTATCTTCAAATCATTGTCTTCCCACTGTCTTTGACATTTTCTCCTAGTTTAACTATAATGCAAATGACATGAACTTAATAGTGCAGAAGAGAAGGGATTATAGAGGGCAGCAGAGGAATGAGGTCCTTCATTTGGTCACTATTGAGCATCTGTATGCAGTATGACTTCCTTGGTGAATATCTGAGTACAATCACGGCCCTCATGAATTGTATACAGTATGATAGCAAAAGCAATTTTTCAAACAAATAGTATCTTTGCAAGAGTGTTACCAAGAAAAAAAATATAGACTGTCCTGGGAAAAAGCAAAAGAAGCCTTTTGTAAAACATCTTGAAAACTAGCCTAAAGGACTTCAACTAAGAGCCCATTGCAGTAATCAAAGTACAGCATGATGAGAACTTAAATCAGAGGAGCAGACAAAGGGGATGGTTGTAGCGCTTTTCAATGCATTGCTCATTGCTTTGACCATTACAGCTACTATTTAAAATGTTGAAGAACTAACCATCTTGGAATCAAGATCTAAAAATCCACTTTTTGTCAAACTAGTGCTTTTTATTGGCCCTTCCATCAGAGACAGATTTGTGATCAACTCAATAAATTATACATAAACATTCGGAAATACACTTAACATAATCTATTCTATGTTCATCTCAATGAATCTGCTTTACCATCTCATCTAAGCTATTTGTCTATGGTCTGAGAGCCTTTATATAAAAAAGTAGAACTGTTTCCTATCTTCAAAATTGGCAACTGCTTGCTACATATCATAAAAGTGAGAAATTGGTTCATTAATATTAAGTAAAGAAAACCTAGCCAAATTGTTTATAATCTATACTATTTATAGTCTTTCAGACATTATCAGAGTTAATTTCTTTATATTTTACCTCTGGCCTGAGTAAATTATTCTGCACATTTGAAATATCAGGAGAAATTAAGTGTTGATCACTAAATTTTATCATCTACCCAATACTGCCAGGTTATTCAATAAATTCAATAAAATTATAAGTGCAATCTTGAGCTAAGAATCAGGACTAAGCCATAAAAAAATATCCTTTAAATACCTCCAAAGAGTTCATGTTTTTTTTTTTGTCTTACTTTGGTTTGGTTTGGTTTTTGGGTCACACCGGCAGTGCTCTGGGGTAACTCCTGGCTCTATGCTCAGATATAGCTCCTGGCAGGCTCAGGAGACCATATGGGATGCCGGGATTCGAACCAGCGACCTTCTGCATGCAAAGCAAATGCTTTACTTCCATGCTATCTCTCCGACCCCCAAAGAGTTCACGTTAGTTTCTAGGTAGGACAACATTTTTAATTCCATAATATATGAATACATTTTCAAAGATTAGTGTTTATTTCTGAATGTATTTAGTGTTAGAATGTTCAAATACTGTATTTAAAAGGGTTTATTTTTGGAATAATTTTATATTTTTTAATTTTATGATTATTTTTGTTGTTGTTGTTTTTGTTTTCTGGCTCTGAGCTTCAGAAATCGCTCATGGCAGCATTGGGGACAGCAAGTTATGGGATTTGAACCACTTTCTGTCCTGTATCGACTGTGTGCATGATAAAAACCCTACAGTTGTGCTAGCTCCAGCCCCTATAATTCTATTTTATAATTTATTTCCAATCAAGGCATTGTATCAAAAGAAAGTGGAAAACTACTGATTGTAGTCTAGCTCCCTTATTTTACATTTAAGAAACTGAATCCCAGAATTGTTAGGTAGCTTCAAAAGTATCCAAAATTTTTGAGGAAAAGCTAAAAGAAAAGCAACTATGTAAGTAGCAAATAGATGTTAAGCCAGTACTCTATTTATAGTATTTTTAAACTCTAATTCCTTATGAATTAAGCACAGTCAAGCTTTCTTTAGGAAAGCAAATTTTTATTCTCAATTTATGTTAGGGCATTCTATTTACTTAGAGGTCACTTCAGAGTTTCTAGAATTAAATTCTATTTCTAATTAAATAAATCATATAGATAGTAATTCATTGTAAATATTATGTATGTTTCTTTTTACTTTTAAAATAGTTGTGTTTATCAAATTTCCTAGTGAGAGATATTAGCCATATTGAGTACTACTATTTTACTGTAAAATACATAAAAATTATAACTTTATATTTTAGTAAGGTTATTTGTTATTTCACTATATGAGTGGGCCTAGAAAGTCACTTTGGAAATTTCAACTTTTTGGTTTGATACCTTCATTTAAAAAAGGTTTTTTTTTTAAATTTTTTTGGCTTTGGGACGACACCCAGCAGTGCTCATGTATTATTTCTGGCTCTGCACTCAGAAATCACTTGTGGAGGGGTGGGGAGAGAAAAATAAAAATAAATCACTCCTGGAAGGCTCAGGGGACCAACCTGCCAGAGATTGAACCTGGGCCCATCCTGGGGTCAGCAGCATGCAAGGCAAATGCCCTACCACTCTGCTACCACTCGAATGAGAGCCTCATGATACCTCTGTATTTTCTGATAAGGTAGATAGACCCTCCTAATTTGGCAAATGTAAGCTGTGAAGGTGAAAGTCTTTGCATCCTTTTTTTTAAATAATTTTTATTGTGATCAACGTGAGTTACAAGTCTTTCGCAGCAATATTTAAAGTACATACTGACATTGAATCAGGGGTGTTCCCACCACCAGTGTTGTCCTCCCTCCAATCCTGTTCCCAGCATCCCCCTCCTTTACCCTTCAGACTGTTAGTATAACTGGTTTTTGCATCCTTTTAATACTCTTTAGTAGGCTTAGATGGAGAAGGGAAGAATAAATTTGCAAAAGTGCCAAGAGATTCCAGGGGAGCCAAGGGGAAAACTCAAATTTTATATAGACCCTTTTATTATTTTTTAGTGAATTAAAGAAATTGTACTAAAATAGAAAATGGACTCAGAGTATGTGGCCTTCTTCAGAGAGAGAAGAGAGCCCTGTGAAGTGAAAGATAGGAATAATATGCCCCAAGCTGGGATGTGCTGATTGCAAAGTAGAATACCTAAATGTCCCCTTTAGATTATTCTTATAGCTTTGTGAAGTTTGTGATAGTGAATTACTATCACGATGGATACTGCTGAGAAAGAATCTAGAACTATTGGTCTGGTATCAACCCAGATTTTTGAAATCTTCAGGGAAAGTCCATAAATAGTGTTCTAGGCATGTACGTATAATTCCTGGTACCTGGAAGTAAGAGGTTAGAAGCGAGGAGATTCCATGGTAAACTTTACTAAGATCTATACCAATGAAGGCATCATTTCAGTAGTGATGAGGAACACAGGAGAATGTGTGGTGTGCAATCCTTTCCAACAGCAATACCTGAGGCTATGAGAGAAACAAAAGCAGAAAGGTGTCTTTGAGGATTCAATAACAGAAAATATAAAAACAAATGGGACTATATCAAATGAAAAAGCTTCTGTGAAGCAAAAGACTATCCCCAAAATGAAAGGATATTCCACTTAATATGAAATAATAAGTTGTATATCATATATCTGATGCAGAATTAATATCAACAATATATAAAGCACTTACAAATCAGAGTAACAAATGAAGCAAACAACTCAATTTAAAAATCACCAGATGCCAGAGAGAAAGCTCAGGGATTAAGGTACTTCTCTTGTGAAACAACTAATGTCAGTTCAATCTCTGGCACCTCATATGGTTCCTAAAAGGCCAGCAAGACCACTCCTGAGCCAGGAGGATCCCTGAGTACTACTGTGAGGGTCTCCAAATCCAAATAAATAAATGAGGGGGCCGGGTGGTGGCGCTGGAGGTAAGGTGCCTGCGCTAATCTAGGACGGACCGCAGTTCGATCCCCCAGTTCCCCATATGGTCCCCTGTGCCTGCCAGGAGCGACTTCTGAGCAAATAGCCAGGAGTAACCCCTGAGCGTCACTGGGTGTGGCCCAAAAAACAAAACCAACCAACAAACAAATAAATAAATGAACAAACAAACAAAATGGTAGAAGTGGTTAAAGAGACACTTCTTTAAGCAAGGCATGAAAAGATCAACAGTAACATGAAACAAATTTATATCCTGCAGCCACCACCCCAGAGGCCCAGGAGATAGAGACAGTGACCTAAAGGGAGGGGGTGGTGTAGAAATAATGTATCCTTTTATTGCCACCCTGAAGTCTGCTGCTGCCCACTGCCAACTGCTGGAGGAGATAGGTCATTTACTGGCCAGAGAGGGCCATGGAGACATATAGGTCCAGGAGAGTGAGAGAGAGAGAGAGAGAGAGAGAGAGAGAGAGAGAGAGAGAGAGAGAGAGAGCAGAGAATGAGGGATAGAGGCGGATCAGGCAACATCTTGTTTTAACTCTGTCACCCCACGTTTACGGGGCTGGCAGGCTCTGATCTAATCTTTTATGTGCCTCCCAATAACTACAAGACCCACCTATTTATACGTTGGGGACAGTTATCAGTTGCAGAGGGATGTGTCACAGTCCAACTGCCATTACAGTGGAGGTGTCATTACCCCTTAAAGATATATTAATTTCCATAAATACATCGACAATATCTTCTTATTATTAGACAATAATGCAAAACTAAAACATGCAAATTTAAACAACAATGTGCTCTCACACCTATAGGAACGGCTCTTCTTTAAAAAAGAAGCAGCAGGAAAAGAGAACATATGGAGAAAAGAAAACCTCTTGGTGGGGACAAATATTGGTGCAGTTATATAGAAAAACAAAAACCATATTAAAAATTAGAAGTAGACAATCCATAGATCCAGTTATCTCACTATTGGGTATTCAGCTGAAGAATGCAAAATTTAATTCAGTATCCAAGAATACAAATTTCATGAAATCAAGTATGTTTTTTATGTCTACTGCAGAATTTTAACAATAACCAAAACTTTTAAATGATCGGAATGCCCATTTAAAGATGATTGGATAGAAAAAATATATATTATATAATGGAATATAACTGAATTATAAAAGCTAGTAAAATATTGTCATTTGCAACAATATGGACCTAAAGGAAATAAGTAGGTGGAAATAAGTCAAGTGGGGTCTAATTTTATTCATAGCTGTTACAGGAATAAACAAATGCATAAATTAAATAAAATATTAAAAATATAAGGTCCAGTTAGTGGTTATCAAGGCAAAAAGGATTATGGAAAGGTATTCTTTGTATATAAGGTCTGACTTGTTTGGTAAAGCATAAATTGGGCTTTTAATGATAAAGTTAATGTAACTAAAGAGACATTGTTTCAGAAAAATATACTAGGTTCATTATATGATATTACTTCAATAAAAATATAAAAATATCTAAAGAAACATAGAGAACCCAAAGAAGGGCACTTCAGACTCCCAAGTTCTGTCTTGATGTTTAGAATAGTGATAGACTTGTGATAGAACATCTTGAGTAAATTGCATAATGAGGAGCTAAAGAAGACCCTTTGTTGATAGAAGCATGGAGGAAGTGTCTTTACTTTCTAGATATCACCTAGAAATGAAGTGAAGTATAGATTGTGTGTAAAAAAAAGAAAAAAACTAGTGGAGTTTTTAGGTCTAGTGGCAGTTTTAGGCTTCTAACCTCCTTCCAGCCAGTTCTCCAGTTAAGCTCAATGTGCTCAATCCACTCTTAATGACTCTGCCTTAATCATATTGCCCATTGCTCATGACTAAGTACAAATGTGACCTTGGTGTGTTAGAAAATCATAAATCTTCCAGCTTGTCTCCTGCCCATGCATTGACTGTTTTCCATCTAATTGTTCATATTGTTAGGGACTGTTCTCGGAAACCATTAGATGCATCATCTTTAGAGTCCTTAAGCATAGTTCTGGAAAGCTGTGAGCTTCTGACCTGCTGTGGGAGCTTGGAGATAAAAGATTATTTTTCATTTGTACCTTTTCTAAAAGACTGCCATAAAGATATGGACACCTTCAGATTTCAGCAGAGTCTTGGGGTCCCCAGAGATTGCATTGTCCAGGCTCCTGTAGATCTCCATTGTGGTTATCAGCATGCATAATAATGGCAGTTTTATTCTTTTCTCTTGAAGATAGCTTTTAAATTTGCTCTGTTGGCCTCTTGACGAAATAGCTTCATGCATATTAATGATGTCTTTTATTTACTGAGCAGCACCATTAAGCACTTTGAAATTCCAGATCCTACCCAAGGTCTCCTGGGAGACGAGCCAATATCTCTAGACTTACTGGATGAATGGGAAACTGAGGAAACAAAAAAATGTCCAGTAACTTCCTGAAAGCAATACAGAAAGTTCTTCAGCTGCATATGCTATCTTTTTGGCAAGTGATTACATTCTTACTTAGGTAGTAGTGTATTGGGTTTCCTGCATGCTCAGAATTTCTGTAAGTCTTTCATTGAGCACTTACTATATGTACACCATTATACAGTACACTGAGTGGGTAAAAGGATGAGACTATTGAAAGATTAATAAGGTACAAAAAGTACATGGAGCCAGAAAGATGGCTTAAAAGACTGAACACATGCTTTAAGGGGAGAGGTAGGAAGGTTTGCATTTGTTTTGTTCCATATAATATCTTGTTTTTGGTTTTTGTACTATACCCAACAATGCTCAGGGTTTACTCTTGCAATCAGGAATCCCTCTTAGCAGTGCTTGGGAGATCATATGAGATGCTGGGAGTTGGACCTGGATTGGTGGCCTGCAAAGCAAGCACCTTATCTATTCTCTCTGGCCCTTCCATATAATATCTTTAAGAGTCAAGTTAGAAATGATTGTTTTTGTTTATTTGTGTTTTAGTATTTATGAAATGAACTATCCAAAATTAAATACCTGAACAACATCTTAGTTCCTAATCTCAAGGCAACCCAGAAGAGTATACAAAAATTATTAACTACATGACCCAAAAATATAAGATATATGTGTTCCTAATACCTGGAGAGTTCTTTCTTGATAAAGACCAAAGAGCACATGCTAGAAGAAAGTTTCCCATCAGCAATATTGTCTGCACTTTGGCCATCCTTTCCTTCCTAAAGTAGTGGCTGATTGTGAATTGCTCCATTGTGCTCTGGTTTAACAGCACTCAGCTCCACTCGCCTCAGAAGGAAGCCACAAACCACCTCTAGATCCCCCATAGGTAAAATTAAATGTTGGACCAACCCTACCTTTATTCTTTTACCAATCATTCTATCACTGCTGCTTTATTTTGGAAACTTATAAGTATGTGAGGACTTACCCAAAAGAAGGTTGTGGCCGTATCACTGAATAAATTTTCCTTAAT
Source organism: Crocidura indochinensis (assembly GCA_004027635.1). Taxonomy (NCBI): domain Eukaryota; kingdom Metazoa; phylum Chordata; class Mammalia; order Eulipotyphla; family Soricidae; genus Crocidura; species Crocidura indochinensis. The sequence goes on from PVKC010007133.1 coordinate 26,103, forward strand.
ACTTTAAGCTTTTCCTGGCACAAATCAGTAGCATTGTAAGTTAACAGAAACCTATACTGGAGAGAGAGCTTTGTTCCCCAGTACTGTATAGTCCCACCAATAGTACAGGAGTGACCGAGTAACTAACCAGGAGAAGCCCCTGAGAATTACCAGATGTGCCCCAAATTAAATTATATTAAATTAATTTAAAACTCATTGTAGGGTATTTTTTGCAAACTGAGATCTGGAGTGCCAATCCCATGAGGTAAGTGAAGCTAGAGCTAGACTGATACTCAGTATCAGGTGCCAGCCATTTTCCTGCTTCTTCTGAAAACTAGGCTCTTCTGTGCAATCATAATACAGACTTATATAAATTCTACACATGGAGTATAGATAGGGCACAGGAGACCATCCCATTCTGGCAGAAACATCTAGGATGCTGCCACTAGGAAGGAGAAATGTTATATCAAAGGACTGGACTTTTGGTTAGCAGAGAGAGAAGGAAGAATACTCTAGAAGAAGAACTAAATAAGAATCTAACATTTAGGTAGCAGGCAAGACAAATAATACATAAACCCTAATTTGTTAGGTTCTTACATATATTGAATAAATTAGTCCTCTTACCAATCTAGTTTCAGTTTGTGAGTAAAGTGTATCTTACCCATTTTACATATGTAGAAACAAATATTGGATAATTAAATTAATTTCTTTGGATCTTAGTTGGAGTATGTGGTATATATTGGACTCAACCCCCCCCCCAAATGGAGCCGGAGATGTGCCTTGCAATCAGCTGACCTAGGATGGACCATGGTTAGATGCCCTGGGGATCCCATATGGTCTCCCAAGCCAGGAGCAATTTCTGAGTGTATAGCCAGCCAGGAATGTCGCAGCATGTGGCCCAAACACACACACACACACACACACACAAAAGATAATTGACACTAGTCTAGCACAAGACCATCTTGATCCCACATAACATTTATAGTAAATTGAATAATAATGAAGTTCAAATACAGATACTAGGGAATATAAATAGTAAGAATATTCTAAGGACAAAACGATTGCTTCCTAATATGACTAGAATAGAGGAATAACCTTGTAAGGTGAGGTGGTACTGCATCCTGGTTATCTTTAGGTGGTTGGAAAAAATTAGGAACTTTCTCTGAATGAGCAGGTCATGGTATATGTTTTCGGAGAAGTGATATTTTATGACAAATATTTTAAGAAGGTACTCTAGTGAGCATCAGTGAATGGAAGGAAGGACTATCTGGAGGACTGTTTGATAGGAGATACTGAGATTCTGAAATAGGTGCAATAATCTCAGTCCAAGGAGAAGAAAGTGAAGGTCATTTGTAGATGAGAAATGGTCTCATTGTTTCTTGCTTAAAGCTAGTCCCCAAAAGAAAGGGAAATGTCCTGTCTGAGATGGCCAACCCACGAATAGTTGACAACCAGTAACAGTATTATCTACTTTTAATACCCTGGCCTACTTTAATCCTAAATTGACTTATCAAAACAATCTTGCTTTATTAGTACCCCTCTGTCCTCCAGTTTTGAAACTAGATATTAGTTCTTGTTCTAAATATCAAAGGAAACATTTTGTTCATTCTAAGGCCATAAACAACCAGCATAGTTAATGTTTTGCTGGTCCATTTTCCATGAGGAGACATCTTGGGCAATATCCTGGGGGACTGAGGGCCACATTTTGGAATAGATGACACCCAGCCAAGACCCAGTTTACTCTACTCCATTTGCAATTTCCTCACACTGTAAATTGCCGACATTATAGCTGGGCGCTCTCTTTATAGCTTACTTTCATCCTGAAATGTTCCCGTGCTACATTTTCACATAACTTATGCACCTTGAATGTTGTAAAAACTGCTGTAAAAGTCAATATAAATGCAATAATGTCACGTCAGTCAAAGGCAGCAGAGCATCCTTTTGAGCAAACAATTGGGAAACTAGAGGGAAAACTCAATTGCTCCATGTTGCAAATTGATTAAAGATATGAATCAGAAAATTAAAGGGCTTTTGGAGTTTAGGTTATTACTAACTGCTTTGCTTTATGGAGCAATTACTTTGATTCTATCTCGAGTCCAGTAAAGTGACTGCCAGCACAGAGCAAGATAGGGCCCTGTGTCTCTCTTATTAATGTGAATTACTCAAGATCGGGTTAAGTGAATGCATGCGTGCATCTTAGACATTTGAGTTCATTTGGTGAGCATTGCATTTCAAATTGTAAAGAAATTATTTATAGTCAGGGTTCTTCTCTGTTCAAATAAACTTGCATGTTTTTCTCATCACACAGAAGGGTCTTTTCTATTTTCAGAGAGTGAGATATAACATGTTACCTGAATGTTTATTTCAGACATTTTCAGCTGAGGTGGAAATGAAGAAGCATGGGGTATTGTCAGCCAGAGTTGATTTATGCTATCACCAGGGTCACTCTATCGATTGTTAGGATGTCATCCTCATTTGACTGTCTTCATAATAAGGGCCATAATTAGGTAGCCTTTCTTTTATAGCTTAAACCTTTTACTGCTAAGTTTCTTGAGTAAGTTGTGTAGAATCAAATAAACTTAAGTTCAAAAAAGAAAACCCTTAGCAATAATTAATATGGCCCTTTGGGCCTTGGCAACCAGGAAATTCATAGCTAAACTTAACATTCATTTGTAGTAGTTATCCTGTGCTGGATTCCTGGCCTTGTATGGGGCAAGCACATTTTGTGGGTGCTCAGTAAAGGATAGTTGATATAAGAGTGAGAGATAAAGACTAATAATCATGACTATTATTGCCTGCTGTGAGTGAGAGTTTGCAGGTGTGCTGAGCGTTTATAAATATTACCGTAATTAACATCACTGTAAGGATTCTGACAATAGCTTCATCCACCTTTCTCGTGGTCATCTTACAGACGAGATTACTGATTCATAAATGTTAGGTAACTTGCCTACAACCACCCAATTTAACTTCAAAATCGAACTCTAACTCAATTCCAGCACTAGTAACTACTGCTGGAAGGAACGGACTCATGGGGGTAAAAGTTGAGTGCTCATAAGTCTTGAAAGGAGTGCAAGTAAAATATCCCTGAGAGTGTGTTTGGTAACAAAATAGTATAATAAAAACCATCAACTGTATCTTTGTAGAAAAGAAATTTTAAAATGAGTAGGTCTTAATTGTTAATTGATTGAAAGTTTCAAGACATCTTAAGGAAAATCAAGCTGTCCAAAGTTCAGTGATAGAAACCAAGATCAACTGCAAGTGAAGGAGGCTGTCAAGGAAAGGGCCCACCAGCAGCATTTAAGAGGTGAAGTGCCTTAGAGAAGGTTTTGCACATCCTAGTACTGCTGGCAATTGAGACTACAGCCATTAGGTGTTAAGATTTACATATTCTGCTCCCACGCTTATCAAGAACCCTCGGATTTGGTTTGGCCTAAGTAGGTAAAAGTCTCTACCATCTGAACCTGAATCTGCCATCTGAATCTGATCTGGTTGGCTAAGGGTCTAATTAGCTAAATTGCTAAGAATTTAGGTTAATCAATTAATGAACAGTCTAATTTATATGAAGTTTCTGAACCTCACTGAGAAGAGTTCCCAGTCATCCTGTTCATTTGGGATGCTGGCTGAAAACAAGTTTTCCTGTGTCTGCAAGACTAAATCTAGTCCTGGACTCTGAAGTCTACCAAGAGCAGGAAGACAAACCTG
>PVKC010007135.1:0-24180 GCA_004027635.1 Crocidura indochinensis
AAGAAAAATAAAAGTCTTCTTTGCAACAATATTCAGAGACAACGAGAGGAGAGCTGGAACCTCCAGCTCACTTCATAAAGCTCACCACAAAGCGTGGTGAGAGCAGTTATGGAAATAACTACACTGATAACTACCAGAATCATGGGAATGAATGAGGGACCTGGAAAGCCTATCTAGAGTACAGGTGGGGGTGAGGTGGGTGGGAGGGAACTTTGGGACAATGGTGGTGGGAATGTTGCACTGATGTAGCTGGGTGTTCTTTACATGACTGAAACCTAACCACAATCATATCTGTAATCAAGATGTTTAAGTAAATAAAAATAAAAATTAAAAAAATATATGAATTACATCACAGTGGCTGTGTTTAAATATCAAAAATTGTTTAATCTTAGTATTGGTTTTCCCTCTTGAAAAAAAAACTATAGGTTTAGGGCTGGAGAGATAGCATGAAGGTAGGACGTTTGCCTTGCATACAGAAGGACGGTGGTTTGAATCCCGGCATCCCATATGGTCCCCAGAGCCTGCTGGGGGCGATTTCTGAGCTTAGAGCCAGGAGCAACCCCTGAGTGCTGCTGGCTGTGAACTCAAAACCAAAAATAATAATAATAATAATAATAATAATAATAATAATAACTATAGGTTTAACACAGTAAGTAAGAAGATGCTGACAGGAAAAAGGGAACATAAATAAATTACAGAAGAAAATAGAAAATTAGAACACTGAAAATGTACAGATATGATAGTCCAACATATGAAATGAGAGTCAGAGAGATTGTAATGGGTAAAGCACTTACCTTGCAAGCAGCTGACTCTAGTTCACTTCTCTCTCTCTCTCTGGTTTTGTTTTTGGGCTATACCCTGTGGAACTTAGGGATTACTCTTTGCTCCTGGCAAGTTTGGGATGGTCATATGGGATGCTGGGAATTGAACCCAGATCCGTCTTGTTTAGCCTTGTGCAAGGTAAATGCCCTACCGCTGTGTGATCTCTTTAGCCAACATCTAGCTTTTTAAACTCTTCCAGAGTGATCCCTGAGCACAATTGAGTGTAGCCAAAAAAAAAAAAAAAAAAAAGAAAGATAGAAAGAAAAGAAAAGAAATATAGAAACCAAAAGGATATTAATTATAATTTTTTCAATTAATTTATTAAAATACCATAATTTGCAAGGCTATTCATAATGTAGTTGGTTTTTTTCCACAGTTACAAAGTTGTTTATGATTGATTAAGTTTTGTATATATAATGTACAACACCCTTCACCAGTGCATTTCCCCACCACCAATTTCCCCAGTTTCTCATCATCCCTGCTGGTCTTCCCCCTGTCTGCCTCTATAGTAGATGTTTCCTCGCTAAAGTCCTTATCAGAGAGGCATTACAGGTGGCTGATACTAGTTGGGTCTTTAGAACTACCATCTTCAAGCAGTAAGAGCAGTGGGGTTCTGCACTGCTTTACTATTGTGAGGTTCTGCACTGCTTTTCCATTGTAGCTTTTGCAGTGTGGTGGTGTTTTTTATGTGTTGTGGCGGGGCTCATTGACTAGAATAAATAAGTGGACATAGAGCAAAGTGGAATGGCTGCACACTTATTAGGGTGCATTGATCTGGGGTGAAAATAGCTGTTCTGAGTCAAAGAGGACCCTCTGCCAGTCTGTCTGGCTACCTCCATTTTTTAAGACTGTATAGGTGGGTAGAGCCCAAATGGGGTGACTGAAAGACCCCTTTATGTGTCCTGGTGCTTCTTTTTTCCTCAGGACACACTAACCTGGGTTGAAAATGGCTCATCTGAGTTATAAAGTACCCAGCTGTCAATTTGTCTATCTCCTTTTCTTGGGACTATGTATCTATTCTATGTGTCTATCCATATTCTCTGCAGAAAAGCAATAACAATAAACAAGATCCTGGAAACTCCTCAAGAAAAATTGCAGGATGAAATGGCCTTAGGAAAGTAAACAGATCATGTATGAGCATACATAGATTTCCTATAGTATAGTTAATATAATGGGTTCTATAATCCTGTTAACTGGGTTCAAATGCTAACACTTAACTAGCTAATAATGTGATCTTAAGCAGTTGACTCCTTAAACACTTCATACTTTTGTTTCACCTAAAGTATTAAACACTTCATACTTTAGTTTCTGCTCATGGCATACAGCATCTATTATAGAATTGTTCCTTGTACATAGAAAGCACTCAATAAATATCTACTGTTTTTGTTGGTATCTAAATATTATGGGTGATAAAGAAAACAACTTCTAATTTTGGTGTAATGATTCCACTGTTGTCTAGTTAGTTGCAACAAACCTTACAAGGATTGAAACCACCAATAGACTCAGGAAATGTAATGCAAACAAACAAAATCAACATAGGAGAAGCCATAGAGAAATAAAATTAAACTTGAATAGAAATCCACAAACTGGGGATGAAGTGATAGCACAATGGGTAAGATGTTTAAAAAAATATGTTTGTTAAAAAAAAAATGTTTGTTTGCATACGGTTGACCCTGGCTTGATCCTTGGCATCCTATAGGTTCTCCCGAGCCTGCCAGGAGTGATTTCAGAGCACAGAGCCAGGAGTAATCTCTGGGCACTGCTGGGTATGGTCCAAGCCCCCTCCCCCACAAAAAAAAATCCACAAACTTCACAGAGAAGTAGGCACAGGGAAACCACTAGAAAGGCACGGGGAAACCACCGAGAGCAGAAAGCTCCCAGAAACATTTTTGTGTGGATCACAGCAGAGTCAGCAGATAGCCATCCAAACCTTTTACTTTCTATGTGACTGGACCCTCTCAGTTGCTTGGTATTTTTTGTTGTTGTTGTTGTTTTGTTTTTTGTTTGTTTGTTTGTTTTTGGTTTTTGGATTTTGGGTCACACCCTGCAGCGCTCAGGGGTTACTCCTGGCTTCACGCTCAGAAATCGCTTCTGGCAGGCTTGGGGGACAATATGGGATGCCAGGATTCCAACCAACGACCTTCTGCATGAAAGGCAAACGCCTTACTTCCTTGCTATCTCTCCGGCCCCGGCCCGGCTTTCTCTTTTTCTCTTTTTTTAAATAATTTCTTTATTAACACCATGATTACAAACATAATTGTAGTTGGGTTTCAGTCATAACAAGAACACCCCCTTTCACCGTGCAACCTTCCCATCATCAATGCCCCCATCTCTACCCTCCCCACCCCCATCTGCATTAGAGACAGGCTTTCTACATCCCTCCCTCACTCACTGACATTGTTATGATAGTTCTCAGCGAAATTATTTCTCTAACTGCACTCACCACTCTTTGTGGTGAGCTTCATATCTTGAGCTGGTTCTTCCAGCCCTCATCTCTGGGAATTATTTCAATTTCTTTAATGTTTCTTAAAACCCATAGATGAGTGAGATTGACTATTCTCTGACTAATTTCACTCAGCATAATAGATTTCATGTACATCCATGTATATGAAAATTTCATGACTTCATCTCTCCTGATGGCTGCATAATAGTCCATTGTGTATATGTACCACAGTTTCTTTAGCCATTCATCTGTTGAAGGGCATCTTGGATGTTTCCAGAGTCTGATTATTGTAAATAGTGCTGTGATAATATAGGTGTGAGGAAGAAATTTTTGTATCCTAGGGTATATCCTAGGAATAGTATAACTGGATCATATGGGAGTTCAATTTCCAGGTTTTTTTTTTTTTTGAGGAATCTCCATATTGCTTTCCATAAGGGCTGAACTAGATGACATTCCTACCAGCAATGAATGAGAGTCCCCTTCTCCCCACATCCCAACCAGCACTGATTGTTCTTGTTGTTTATAATGTTTGCCAATCTCTGCGGTGTGAGATGGTACCTCATTGTTGTTTTGATTTGCATTTCCCTGATGATTATTGATGTGGAACATTTTTTCATGTGCCTTTTGGCCACTTGCATTTCTTCATTGAGAAAGTGTTCATTTCTTCTTCCCATTTTTTGATAGGGTTATATGTTTTTTCTTGTTAAGTTCTGTTGGTACCTTGTATATCTTAGATATTAGCCCCATATCTAATGGGTATTGGGTGAATAGCTTCTCTCATTCTATGGGTGGCTTTTGTACCCTAAGCATTATTTTTTGAAGTACAGAAACTTCTCAGCTTAATATACTCCTATCTATTATCTCTGCTTCCACTTGTTTGGAGAGTACTGTTTCTTTCTTGAAGATGCCTTTAGTTTCAACGTCCTGAAGTGTTTTACTTATGGGTTGTTCTATATACCTTATGGTTTCAAATCTGATATCAAGGTCTTTAATCCATTTGCGTTTGACCTTTGTGCATGGTGTTAGTTTGAGGTATGAATTCAATTGGGCTAACACCTTTTGTTGAAGAGGCTTTCCTTGCTCCATTTTACATTTCTTGCCCCTTTATCAAAGATTAATTGATTGTATATCTGGGGAAGTTTCTTGGTTTTCTTGATGTATCTCTAGTATTTCTAGTTTTGCTGACATTATGACTTTCGATTTACTGAATTCAGTTCTCCAGTTCGACCCTGCTATCAGCATTTTACCCTTGTATGGGAGCTGGCCAATTAATTCAACATCAGTTTCCAAGGCACTTGAATAACATGGGTCATGTGGTCTAGCAAAAATGACAATAGTATAATAGAGAAAGAAATGGTATCTTTGTTTTTTGTTTTTGCCCTTTTTTGGGAGGGGTCATATCCAGTGGCGCTCAGGGGTTACTTCTAGCTCTGCACTTGGAAATCACTCCCGGAAGGTGGGGTGGGGGGCATACAGGATGCTGGGATTTGAACCACTGTCTGTCCTGAATTGGCTGTGTTCAAGGTAAATGCCTTACTGCTGTGCTATCTCTTCAGCCCATGAGGGGAATCTTTAAATTACCCAGGTAACTTAACTTCCAGAAGAAATTTAACTTCCAAAAAAAGAGGGGTGGGAATTTGTTGTATGACCCCAAAAATGAGAAGAATCAGTGATGAATGATGGCCAGGTGAAGGCAGTGATGTGAAAAAACAAAACAAAACAAAAAACAAAACAACAACAAAAAAAAAACATTGGGGAAAATATCTTTGGGCTCCAAACAAGAGGAGAAAATGCTGAGTACAATTGCCCTAAAGGGCCATAGACTTATGAAAAGCCAGTTTTAGGAAGTGCTGAGAAATGACAAATCTCCCATTTAAGAGAAATGATAAAAGAAAACCTGGCCTAAAAAGCTCTTGGAAACAAACTTTGGAAAATGGATTTGTAAATGAAAAAAAAATAAGCTGTCAGGGTATGCATTATAACTAGATTGTTCTCTGATCAGCAAAGACAAGGAACGTCTGCTAACAAATGATGGAAGCAATAGGGCAAATTGCTGCAAAAGGAAGGGTGTAGTAGAGGGCAATGTCAAGGTCGCTGAGCACGAGACAAATACTTTGTTATCAAGCATAAAGCACATCATATTGAGGAAAAATATACTGCTCAGTGGAGAGAGAGCAATACTGACAAATTCAGAAAGCAGGAAGAACTATTTCATTCCTAATTTCACTTCCTTCTGTTTCAGCCAAAAAAAAAATGCTTAGTATACCAGGTAAGCACAGTTAGAAATGCTTTAAGTACAAGAAATGAGATTTTAAGAGATGATGTAGCCTCTTCAACAGTTTAAGAAGTGACTTGTGTCCCTCCCTTATTACCTTAAAAGATGGGGTTGAAGAAACAGTACAGCAAAGAGGGTGCTGACTGCATGCGTCCAAGCCTGGTTCCAATCCCAGGCATCCCAAATGGTTCTCTCCTGTGAACTGAGTATAGAAAAGAGTAACCCCTAAACAGTATTGGGTGTACCCCCCAAATAAACAAACAAAAATGCAAGCAAAACAACAAAAGAATTTGTGGAGTAGCTTATGAAACCATGATCTGTAATCCTCTTGAGGCATCTCAGAAAACTTGAGCTAGTACATTAGAGAGGACCCAGATTTCCAAAAGATGAATTTTGTTGAACTTGCTTGTCTTGGTTCTCAGGAAACTTTCTCCATCTAATCTGCAATGAACTATTGATGGCATCTTAATAGTGGTTCTTAAGAGGACATTGGATGTTAAAACAAACAAACAAATAAAACAACTTAGTCCTTGTAAGGTGAGATTTATAGACTGAGAATCTATGTGCTGTCGGCAGTCCATGGGTTATCACAGAGCCCCTGACAATTGAGAAGAATGGAATAATATCAATACACATTAAAAGTGTTTTTACATGACAGATGAATAGCTCAGCGTTAACCATGCTGATTAGTTTTCTTAAGTGCTTACTTGACTTAATTTTAGTTCAATATTCTTATCAATAATCTGCATAATATAAAATTCTAGTAGAGAGACTGGAGAGATAATAAAGTTATAAAATAATAAGCATTTAAAAAGTATTTTGACAGGATAGAATATGTATATTAAATAAAGAATTGCAAAATTTCCAAAAGGATTCCCTCAAAATAGAAACTGCCATTTCAAAAATTTGTATTATTTCAACTTTATAAATCATAAGTGATATTTTTAATTCCTAAGAGTTTGTAATACTTAAAACACAACTTGTAGTGGCAACAGCCTTAACAAAACATGAAAACAACCCAAAAGGTCATTGGTTTGCTGTTTCTTTTTTCTTATTTGACTAGCTCTAATTATATAATTATGAGATTTTTCTGAAAGTCCAACTATTTTCAAACACTATTCCATTACATTACTTTGCTTCAGTCACCCACGCAAAGACTGTTTCCAGAAGCATCTGTTAACCAAACATACATTTCACTCAAATGGTCAGAAACGAGAAAGAATGTGAGAAGAATTTAACAATCCTGGGGCCAGGCGGTGGCGCTGGAGATAAGGTACCTGCCTTACCGCGCTAGCCTCGGACGGACCACGGTTCGATCCCCCGTGCCCCATATGGTCCCCCAGGCCAGGGGTGACTTCTGAGCGCACAACCAGGAGTAACCCCTGAGCGCCACTGGGTGTGGCCCAAAAACCAAAAAAAAAAAAAAAAAAAAAAAAACAAACCAACAATCTTGTGGCCAGAGAGATAGTTCAGCAGGCAAAAAGCTTGAATTACATGTGAATGGCCAGAGCTCTATGTCTGGAGTCCATTATCTCTGAAGAGGGATAGCCATTTAGGTTGTTGGTCACCAGTCGTGATCAAACATGATTCTGAAACTATAAAATTAAGTAATGCTATATTGTGTTGGAACATAGAAAATTGTTTGGCTTTGATTAAGAGGCTAACCCATAAAAATATGATTTTAACACAACAGTGGTTTCAAAGAAATTAAAAATATGGTCAGGACATATTAAATATTATAAACTTTTAAATTTCATAACTTCAGAAGTTGAATAAAAGTATTTGAATTCTTCTCACTGCCTATAAACCATACTCTTTGTTCTTCATTCAGATTTGAGAAGTAAACAAGACCTTGCCATCAGGATAAAAATAGCACTAGGTGAGCATTCACAGGAAAACTGCACAATCCATTGTCAGTTTCTTTTGACAAAGGATTTAAAAAAAACTCATCATCTCCTTTGAAGAAGGCAGAAAAAAAGAACACAAACTTTGACTGCACATAGATGAAAATTAAGATCCCTCTAATACCAGTTTGTGTTATTTGGGTGCCTCACAAAACGTGAGTCTCATTTCTTAGTAGCACCCTGTTGGAAAGCTATACGTGGTCTGTTTTTTTTTAATTCATCTTTTGCCTTTTTGTTTATTTGTTTCTCTTTGGGTCTGGTGGTGCCCCTGAGTATTTCCTACTATGCACTCAGGCATCACTCCTAGTGTTCTAGGGAGACCATATTGGAACGCTGGAGATCAAACCTGGGTTGGCCATATGCAAGGCAAATGGCCTACCCACTGTTCTATCTCTCTGGCCCCTACATGTTCATTTTAAACTGTGACCATCTCTTCCTTTTACCAGTGTTGTTGAAACTGTGATGTTGAGTTGCCCGCCTGGAAGTCAAGGAGAGTAAAAACAAGGAGCATATTCCATTTAGGAATTATCTAGATGCTGGGGTTATAGTATAGTGGGCAGGACACAGCCTCCTCAGGTTCATTGCCCAGCATCCTATCAGGTCTACCATCCCACCATGAATGACCCTTGAGCACAAGGCCAGTAGTAAGTCCTGAGCATCACTGAGTGTGGTCCCCAAACAAAAATCAAAGGAATTATATTTTCTATTAAAAATAAAAATATAGGGGGCCGGGTGGTGGCGCTGGAGGTAAGGTGCCTGCCTTGCCTGCGCTAGCCTAGGACGGATCGCGGTTCGATCCCCCGGTTCCCCATATGGTCCCCCAAGCCAGGAGCGACTTCTGAGCGCATAGCCAGGATTAACCTCTGAGCATCACTGGGTGTGCCCCCCCCAAAAAATAAATAAAATTATAGAAATCCACGTAGTGGGTGAGTTCTCCCTCAAACAGCAAGTACCTCTAGCCCCTTCAGTCAGTGGGTCTGAAGATGTAGGATAATGGTGGAGAAATAATTCACAAACAGTCGGTTAAAGTTTAATTGGAGTCAGCTTATTTTTATTCTACAGCTCTGTCTGCCATGTGCTTTTCCTTACACGTGCTTTCTCTGCTAAGCTTTTTGCTGGCCCCCTCCGCCTTTTTCTGTTTCTCCTCTCGCCTCCCCTCAGAAAGAACTTTCTTTCCTTTATTTAAAACACCCTGCCCCATCGCAGGTGTGGGTGGGTCTGATCATCCATGTGGGATTAACATATCAAAAGAAAGCTTAGATAAAAGGGCATTGGGGGAAAATTGGGTTAATTAGAACCTAGAGACACTAATGTGTTGAATTACTTGGTCTCTCCCAGCTCATTATTAATTCTTGTGATTGATTCTTGATATATATATAGATATAGATAGATAGATAGATAGATAGATAGATAGATAGATAGATAGATAGATAGATAGATAGATAGATAGATAGATGTCAAGAAGTCCAAAGAGGGACCAGAAAATTATTGGGCCCTTTCTCATAAGAGTACCAGAAAAGTTTTTTGATAGCTCTAATGGCACATCCCTGCAGGAAGACAAGGTAAGTCTAAACCCAAAATATTTATCTTTCAATTATATCACTGCTCCTCCCAGGGTGGAAGTGTTCAAGGTTGGCAGCTAGCCACCAGGTAATTATTTCATCTCCTGGAAAAATGTTGCCAAAGAAGGAATCAAACTTTAGCCTCTGTTTGGGACAGGTAAGCTATATGGTAACATTTTTGGCCCAGGAAATGTAGGGAGTAATGATGGCTTAAAGCCACAGTTTTCATTTTGTTTTTAGGAGGTTGGGGACCAAAGGCCACGCTGGTAACTCTTACCAGTGGATTTGTGGTTCAGTGTAAAGACCAGGAACTTAATGGTGCACAGGTCCTAAATTACTGGGGATACTGGAATTGCCATTAGTACCTGAAGTCATCCAGGACCACTTTCAGTGGGTGATCCAGGGGAACCTGAAATGCTGTGAATTGAATTTACCAGTAGGTTGGTTATATAGCTGCTGTGCTATCTAGCACCCAGGTCACATTTTCTTTAGAGTCTTTTAATAAACCAATGTAGTTGGATTCTTTCCAGTTTAGACTATTATGATAGATGCTATAAACATTTGTGTACAAGGTTTTATATAACAATATGCTTTCAATACTGTTAGGTTTAGGCCTAGCAGTGGTCATGGTGATTCCATGCTTAAATTTTTGAGGAACCATCGAACTTTTCCCCACAATCTAAAACACTTTCTTCTTCCCTGCAATGAAGAGACCTCAGGATATTTATTTTGTTTTGTTTTGTCCAGTTTATATTATAACACAATGATTTACCAAGTTGTTCATAATATAGTTTTTTTCCAGGCATTTAATGTTCTAACATCAATTCTACCACCAGAATGAGCTTCCCACCATCAATGTTTCCAATTTCCCACCTAACACCATAGCCTGCCTTCATGCAGGCACAAAATTACTTCATATTGTTACTACACAGAGATAAATGGAATTATCAAACCTTGTATCAGCAAGTGTCAATTTGAAAGATTGATATATCTTTCCATAGTGTTACTAAAGTCAGTGTCTAAGGATCTATTGGGGTGCTATTCATGCTAGTTGAGCCTTCTGTGTTCCTGTTTAGGCTCACTGAGTTTGGGAGACAACTCTGTAACTCTCACATCTGATTTTCTGTGACAGTAATGGACTGACACTATTAGAGAATATTGAGGTACCACACAGCCACATGTAGTCATGTGGTCCAGGATTTATAGACCTGAAATAAATGTGGTAGCTTGGAAGTTTGATGAGATTAATTTGTGGAGCTAGGTAGTTTCTGTCAGAGGGTGCAGAGTATGGTGCTGGGCTGCTATAGTTCATGCAGAAAGAAAAATCTGCACCTTCCCCTTCTGAGAATACCACAGAGCTATCAGCTCAGACCAGGCTCACTGAGTAGTATCAGTGGCCATTATTTTCTTTTTTTGGGGGGGGGGGGGTTGGGCCACACCCAGTGACGCTCAGGGGTTACTCCTGGCTGTGCGCTCAGAAGTCGCTCCTGGCTTGGGGGACCATATGGGAAACCGGGGGATCGAACCGCTGTCCGTTCTAGGCTAGCACAGGCAGGCAGGCACCTTACCTCCAGCGCCGCTGCCTGGCCCCCAATGGCCATTATTTTCTTTTGGAGTTTGTAGGAGGAACCATGCTACTTTTCTACCAGAAAAAAGGCAGATGTTGAGATCTCAATTTCTTGATATCCACACCCAGATGTATTATTCACTTTTTATTCTAGCCATTCTAATGTACATGAAATAGCCTCTCATTGTGGTTTTGGTTTGACTATAGAATTTGAGCATCATTTCATGTGCTTATTGTCCACTCACAGATCTTCTTTTGAAAAAATGTCTCAATTTTTTTAACCATTTAAAATTGGGTTAATTAGAACCGAGAGACACTAATGTGTTGAATTACTTGGTCTCTCCCAGCTCATTATTAATTCTTGTGATTGATTCTGGTGATTGGATTACTGGGTTCTTCCCTACTTAGTATTCGTTCTCAACCCTACAGTGTGGTTTCTTGGTTAGCAAGAATAAAATGCCTGGGTTTCAGGAAGGCACTGCATTCATTCTCTGGTCTTCCTTCACTGGCCTTCCTATTTTCTTGGAAGCATCAGGCTTGTGTGTTGGAATTCCTGAACCCATCTTTACCCCACTTTCACTGTGTGAATTATTTCCTGCATCAACATTTGTTTCCAGACCTGCATCTCTCTAGGTCCTTGTTTTGGGCCTACGGTTTCATTCACACTGATGTCGGGGGGGAAAATTGTTATTGGGTCACACCTATTAGTGTGCAACCATTTGCTCCTATTTTTTTTTGTTTTGTTTTTGTTTTTGGGTCACACCCAGCAGCGCTCAGGGGTTACTCCTGGCTTCATGCTCAGAAATTGCTCCTGGCAGGCATGGGGGACCATATGGGGCACCGGGATTCGAACCGATGACCTTTTGCATGAAAGGCAAACGCCTTACCTCCATGCTATCTCCCGGGCCCCCATTTGCTCCTATTTTTATACTCATAAATCACTACTGTCAGTTTGAGGGGGACCACATGGGATGTTAGGATCAAAGCTAGGTTGGCCATGTATAAGGCAAGGACATTATCTGCTGTACTATTTCTCTAACCCAATAATAAAGTGTTTTAAATTTATGGATGATTTATCTCTTGACTGGTGAGTGGCAATAGTATTTAAAAATAGCATTCTGTCTGCTATATATTTTGTTTTGTTTAGGTTTTTGGTCACACCTGTTGATGCTCAGGGGTTACTCCTGACTATGCACTCAGAAATTGCTACTGGCTTGGGGTATCATATGGGATGCCAGGGGATCAAACCATGGTTCATCTAAGTTAGCATGTGCAAGGCAGATGTCCTATTACTTGCACCACCACTCTGGCCCCTCTGTCTGTTATATCTTAATCAGACATATTGCTTGCAAATATTTTGTTCTTTATGTGGTTTTTGTCTTTTCAATTTCTTATAGTCTTTGAATCACTTATTTTTATTAAGTTCAGTTTATTCATTTTTAAGAATAATAATGCTATTATAATTATGATGTCCTTATTATTGTAGTCTTTAAAAACAGTGCTTGGGTCTATTATGCTAAGAGAAGGAGGCTGAGAACAGCTGGGGGGGGGATGAGAAAATGACGCTTTATAGTTTGTACTAGTAAGAAAATTACTTAGACAATTTTCTTTCATTAAACAGTATAATTTCTGGTAGGTAAAAGTCAAATATGAATCAAAAATAAAACAGCATCTTTTATTCAATTAAGCTGGATGGATTTAAAGGGACCAATTAATGAATCATATCACTGTAGAAGAAAACAGTATGCACTTCTATCATTAAAGCATAACTTTAGGTTACTTAAACATATTTATCAAAATCTAAATAGAACATTTAAAATCAGCATCCTCTAAAAGCAATATTCTGTGAAATTATTTTTGACCATGAAAACTATCTCTAAGCCTTATATTGGTTGACTGCTCCATTGGAAAATCAGCCTGCTTCCTGCATCATTTTAAATTTGATTCATACAGGTATATTCCAAGGAACATAGGATCCGGGCTTATCTCTTGGAATCTAGAATGAGAGAACAAATTTGATTACTTATAACTTGGAAAATATGTTTGAAGGAAAAATGTAAAATCAGAAATATAATAAAGATCAAAAAAGGTCATAGAGCACAGATACTACAGAGATGAGTCATGAAGACTTCCTGGTGAGAACTAAGGGATGGGCAGAGATGCCAAAAGAGTTGTCATCTCCTTTCTGTGGGAGGATAAAGACATGCAGATTTCATGTCTGTTTCTCCAGATTAAGATATTATTGGGGGCTTATCATAAAACTAACAGATGAGGTATTGAGGGGGGTCTGCCTTCCAAGTAATGAATGACTTGTTTACAGTCAGAGGAATCACTGCGCATAGATACCTTCTGCCCACATGAAAACCCACTGAAAATGAGGGCAAGAGATAGAGGACCCAGTTTTCCTTCCAGAATTACACAACAACAAACCAACCTCCCTAAAAGTCAACCAAGTGGATCTGAGGTGTTTGGTCCTCAGGAGAACTGCAGGAATGATTCCTACTCTTGCTGTGAGACCAGTAAGGGCTCATTAAATGCTAAGATTGAAACTAGAAATGATACATCATTCTTAGGGTCTGCCTTTGGTCCAGAGAAATAATTTGTTGTTAGTGGCCCACATTCTGAGACTGTGTCTTAGGTTCAGCAGTTTCAGCGCACCACTCTTGAATTTCTATTTCTGAATGATGGATCCTGGGCAGTGAGTCAAATCAGGGAGGAAGGCAGAACAGATGGATGCAGAATAAGCTTTCTTTCTGCATGTGGTACAGCACCCCTCTGCTGGATATGCTGATCAAATCCAAGGGCCTCTCTGTTTGATGTACCCTGTGACACTGTTTTTGAACAGCCTGGCAGAAGAACCCCAGTTTGTTCCATGGGACCCAGGAGGGCAATTATTCCATGGATTTTCCTTGAGGCTGAAAGCTTCAGAGACACCACTGCACCAGAGATGGGGAAGGACAGCACATCCTCCCATGATTAGTGATTCCTAATCAGGCTTGATCTTAGGTTGTCCTTCTTCCCTCACAGAGAGCACTGGTTAAAGGAGATAATACCTATCAACACTGTATTACTCCAGAAGCATTCTTAAGGCCCATTGTTCATTCTTTGCTTCTCCCCAGAGATTCACCTACACCCAGGCTTTATCCTGTTACCCTTCAAATATTCCTGTTCCTCTGTGCTATAGAAGCATCATTAGAAGGAAACAAACTCTCTCAGATCACATCCTCCATCTGCATTGGGGGACCAGAAGTTGATCCTTGTTACCAGGCCACCAGGCCAACAGGGGCAGTACAGGGCTATCTACTCTTCTGCTCAAATGCATTTATAATTCCTAACATTTTTGTATGGATAACTACTAGTATGATGGATTATCACAACTTAACTATCAGGGCAGAAAATAAGAATTCATAAAGTTGTGCTCAGAAGGTACCATTTTTGTGAACTTGTCTTCACAGGCCATTCTAATCTTCTCTGGGGTCAGTGGACTGGTCTGTGTCAAGGGTGCATTCAAGCCTCTCTCCCGACGAGCAGCTCGCACTGCATCCTGGATGGCAAAGAGCACGGAACATCCCAGGAACAGTGAAGGCTCCCCCACACCCTGTGAAAGAAACATCTGGCCGTGACTTCCTCAGACACAGACACATATGCCCACATCTATGTGCCTATGTAAAATGTGACATAAGTAACTTTCTCACTTCATACCCAGTTTTCCTATTCTTCAAATTCTGGCTTGAAGAGATAAATCTTAAAGGTCAAAGTTGAGCTCATGCTTTGCCAGTTGGAGCCCCAGGCTCAAGTCTACACATTGACTGTATGATGCCCTAAACACCACTAGGAGGCTCTCTGAACACCCAGTCAGAAATAAGCCCTGAACACATCTGGGTGTGACCCATTCTAACACTCACACACACACACAAAAAGAACCACAGTTGGGAAAGCATTTGCTGAAGAGGCATGAGGACAATTAACAAGATGAACAATGACAGACAACCTAATGGCTCAACAAACTGATGTCAAGCTCCAAAAATCATGTATTCGTAGTCACATTATGTATGTGTTTATAATTCAAATATTTATGTTGTTAAATGTTTTTATCATGAGAAAGTTTCATACAGCTATTTCTTCTAAATCCTATTTAAAGAAAAAAACAACCCAATATTAAGAGACAAATAAGGGCCTCCATCCTCCACAGGTATCACTTCAGCAAGCACTTGGTCAAAAAGTGTGATTTACCTTAGACGAATACAGGGTATTTGAGTTTTGAGTTGGAGGTAACAGAGAAACATGCATTTCTATTGGGATGTCACAGACAGCAGGGATCTTATACTGGCTTGGTCCACGAGTGTACAGGACACCCTGAGGAGAATAATTCAGTTCTTCTATTGTATAAAGTCCCATGCCTTGAATAAATGCACCTTCAATCTGAGGAAAGAAAAATAATATCCGCTTGTAAGAAAAACATAGTCAATAGAGGCATTTCAATTGTATGTGCTTTGAAGTTGTAAAATACACAGTTTTAAATATTTTAAAAAGTATGAGTTAAAAACACCAGTTTAAAAGGGTTCTCAGTGTGTCTTGAAGCAATGCTCTGAAGGTTTCTCTAAAAGCATTTCTATACATGCCATTGAGAGCTAAGTTCAAAGTCAAGGGACTTTGAAAATTACCATGCTGCAAGCAGCCTTCAAGAACCAGTAGCTTAAACACCCTCAATGATTTTGCCCAAGGAGAATTAAACAGTCTGTGACTCAACCGTTTCCAGAGCCCAGCTATCAGAAAAGGCTCTTGGGACTCAATAGTCTCAGCATCTCAACCCACCATCCTCAAAGTTGCTATCACATATCTCTGGCCATCATTTCTTTGCTTTGAACAGGAAAGGTTTGAACTGTGTTTTTCTTTTTTTGGGGGGTGGGGGTGGGGGTTGGGTCACACCTAGCACTGTCCTTTTGCATCTAAGGCAAATGCCATACTGCTGTGCTATCTCTCCGGCCCCTTACATGTGGTATTTTAATCTTCTCTACTATTTTAAAGTTTAAATTCAAAGCCATCTATGGTATTGCACAGCTTTAAGGCATGCCTTGCATATTGTCAATTTGGGTTTGACCCCTGGCATCCTATATGGTTCCCTGAGCCTGCCAAGAGTGATTCTGAGCACAGAGCCAGGAGTAGCACCACCAGGTGTGGCCCAAAAATCCAAAAATAAATAAAAATCATCTGTAAGCAAATTAGACTGCCTATCAAAACCTATGGCTGTAGCTGATGTTCTTTATCAATATGTCAACTTCAAGCGCCTCAAAACTCATTCTGCTTCTAACCCAGACAGATAGGACTCAGTGTGTCACCATCAGCCTCATCCCAATTCTTCAAAGTCCCCCATCATAGACTGTATGTTCCTTCCAATGCTGCCTAAAACACCTTTGCTTCTTCTCTGTTTTTAGAGATTTGAACTGTAGCTGGCATGACTAGAATGATTTGTCTAATGAAGGAAAAAACAATAACAAGATGATGAATAAGCTAGATGGAATGTTTTCAATAGGGCCCCACAGCCATCTTGCCTTTCACAGACAGGAAGTTGAGGCAAACAGGTTCCACATACCTGACCAATGTCAAGGGCTGGATTGAGACTGTAGCCAATATCCATGACAATGTTGGTTCTGAGATTCTAATAAAAGAAACAATGCAAAATGAATTTCACCTTAGGCAGAAAAAACTGAGAAACAGGCCTGGCAGGATGGACTTAGGCTGAAGTTTTCTTGGATAATTTTATCACTCCAGATTAAGAAGCAACAAAGATAGTAGGAGCTAAAAGAGTTGTCTGTGTATAAATTCTCAATTATAGAAGTAAATCTTACCTAGCTTAAGTGCTATTTTCTTTCTTGGAGACAACAGGAGTAAAAATTATTTACTTGACTCTGAATCCAGCTGAGTGATACAACAGATTGAGTAGAATCTTCGACCAAAACCATAACTTAAAATGGCACCAGAACAGAAAAATTCTTTGACACAAAACTTTGAGCTATCAATCATACAGCTTTCCATATCCTGAGTCCAACTTGGCTAATGTTTATTTATTAAAACATAGGCCCAGGGATCATCTGAAAAGAAGTCTTCAGGCTGTCATCTGCTGCTTCCCAGTTGTTTTAGAGTAGAGGGAAAGTGATTTTACAACTTGGTCACCTAGAGGTTTGCTAAAAAACCTACAGAGAAAAGGCAAAAAAATCCATGCCAGGGTGGTGGAAATACTTGTGCTCTCTGGCAGACCTATGCCTTCATTTATATGAAAGAAGAATCTCAGCCATGACAGAACAAATTATAGTTAAATTATTAATGGAATGAAGGAAACCCAACAGTGTCCTTAGTTTACTAGAACTATCAACTAACATTTTTCATAGGGAAATTAGATAGTGATGAGGAATGTTCTCTCCATGACAATCAAAGTTCAGTTCATTTCTCTCCATGACAATCAAAGTTCAGTTCAGGTCCTCCTCTTGTTTAAAGATGCCTGAATACAAATTAGCAAGGCTGCCCTCTCTTCCTCCCAGGAGACAAGTTGAAGAGGAGGAGAGGGACTGACTGTACTTCTAAAGAATGTTGGAATAACAAGTGTTTGCTCTTGAATTGATTTGGAAGCAATTTTGAGGGTATCAGAATTTATTAATATTAATGATCACTTACTATTCATGTGACCAGTAGTGGCATCATTTACACCAAAGACCAGTAAGAGAGCAAACGTTCAGCTAGATGTATGTGTGTGTTTGCATTTTCTCAAAGCATAGATTTGTCTCAAAAATACCTAAATAGTAGGATCAAGCTGGAAAGAAATATCCCCAAAACTGACTGCTAACATTCCTAGGCCGATCTAGGTACCTATTAGATGACTGGGTACTTAAGTACAACCTAAAAGCCTTCCTAATTGGTACTAACCTTATGAGCACCAGTGAGGCAGTCTATTTCAACCTCAGAGCAGGCAACTCCATGGACAGAGTATTCGAAAGGATGGCCTTCGCCTGTCTCCCAGTTCATGTCTGCCTCATAACCCCTGCAGAAAACAGAATCCTTGAGGAGTGTTGTTAAGTAGCCAGGTTCCCTCATTACAGATCTATTAGAAACTGTGATCAACTTGTATGCACAGCAAAGTCAAATGAATACACTTGAACAATGATGTATCAGCACCTAAAGCATGCAATAAATCTGTTGGCTAAATATTTACTTCTTTCTCATTAAATTTACTTTGTCTAATTAAAATAATTCAATCACTCCTAACCAATAATTCTTTATGCCTGGAGTTTAGATGCTGACTATCCGATTACTTTGGGCTATTACAGGCACATACAATCCTAGCATGATCCAATTAAAAGAAGTCAACCTGCTTTTTATACAAACACACGTGCAAGAACACTTGCCTATCCCTGTCTTTATGTCTTCTTCAGGGTTTAGCTTTTTGTTTGAGGAAACCAGACCCATTGGCCTTGGTTCTTTGCCACTCTCTATGTATCCACAGAGAGCTCTGCTCCTCACACATTTTTAAAGATCTCAAAGGAATGTCATGATAAAAGAGAAGCTTGGATGGGCTGCCTCCAGGACCTTCTATTAGCTCTGTTCCCCTCTTAAACAGAAGTAGCCATTAAAATGATGTCTAGTGCTTATTCCTAACAACCAACTTGTGCTCTGGGACTCTGATAACAATCAGAGACAAAAATCAGTAAAATTCTATGCCATCCTTCTCTCTGATGGATTTCTCTCTCTATTAAATTAAATTGATAATTTGCTTTCTAAAGTATGTGATTTCAGTGGCTTAACATCTAGACAATAAATGGTTTTTACTAAATTTCTTATTTTTATGCTTAGATTGACACAAAATTTCTAGACTGAAAGTGTGAAGTGTTTTCCTCTTGTACTTTTAACTTGAATTTCCTTACCTTTGGGTTTTATTTAATTCATGGGATCCACTGAGTTTTTAACCCCAGTGAACTCTCAATAACTAGTATGATTTGAGTCATCATTTTTTTGCATTTTAAATTCCTATTTTTCTCCCAAAAGGCTATTTGAACACTTGGATTAACTAGCTGTTACACATTCTTTTTCTTGGTTTGTTTGTTTTGTATTTTTGCCACGAGCAGCAATACTTACAGCTTATTCCTGGCTCTGAACACAGGGGTCACACCTGGAGGTTTGAGGGACCATACAGGGTGCTGGAAATTGAACCAGGGTCAGCCATGTCTAAGGCAAATGACCTACCTGGTGCACTATTGTTCCAGACCCTGGGAGTATTCTTAACAGTGAGGTAGAAGGCATAAAATCAATTTTTGCCCAAATTGCAAACAGAAGTCAAATTCTTCCTTAAGAAACCACTAGTGTTTACCATAGCATGTGATTGAAAGGACTATTTACCTGAAGAAGCCAGTAGCTGAAAGGCTAATGCTTTCATTAAAGGCAGCCTGGGCCTATAAAAGAAGTGTAACACAGGATGCCATAAGGTGGTTTAAAGAAGAAATTGTTTAAGACTTCAATTTTAACTTCTCTTTATCTGAAAGCCATCAGGAATAGTGACTTGGAAGGCATAAGAGTCACTGACTCACCCTTCTCCACCCCCACCCTTCAGTGCTTCCCTGCCTGCCTTAACAGACTTTGTTCATTGCATCTATCCAAGATCAGAAATGCCAGGATGTATCACACTTTATAGAGTAGAACTTTCTATGTGCTGGGAATGATTCAGGACAGTCATGGATAATGTTCTGGGAAACAATGAGAGATGAGAAGTTCCATTTGAATATCATGTCTATTCTCTAACAGCCTGAGGAGAAGTTTGTGATTTTGCTAAATTGTACCATTTGCTCCCAAAGTTTTCCTGATTCTCCAGTGCACACAGTTGACTAATCTACAGGAAAATAATGGGGATGAGGTCTAAGGCCATGTGTCTGAGAAAGACAAAAAAATGAGAAATGAAGCCACTATGAATAAAGTGGATGGGCAATCAACTTTTCATGACAATGGAGGACTGATTCTTGTGCTAACTTTCTCCAATCAAATGCTCAGACTTTCTGGGCCCATGTAGCATGAGGGAGAGGACAGAAATAAATATGTCCAGAAAGGATTGAGAGTGCCTATAAATATGAGTTATAAAGTGAGTCACAACTACATGGAATAGCAGAAACAATTTCTACAGAGAACTCACCAAATGTTATCTTCCTAGGCCAATGCTTTTAATATGATTTTATAAAACAGCCAGCATGACACACAATCCCAGTCTTTATTCATATCCATTCCAGACTATTTGGTAGTTTAGAGACTATTATTCTGAAAGCGTTCTGTTGATATGACAATGTGTGTCTTCTCTACTCAATAGACTGCAAGTAGATCTAATTATTTCATTATGTTTAGTGCCTACTGCTGCTGCTTGAAAACATATAGATGTGTATGTGTAGATCTGTGTGATGATATAAAGGTGGGTATACCCAATGCCTTTCTTTCCTATTTCTAAATGAGTGTTTATGTCATTTTGGTTTTATAGAAGGATTATTGTGTTGCTTCCTATTTTATGAATAGTAGAACTCAAAGGAAAACAGATTTACAGCTACTGTCTTGAAAATACTTAGATAAGGAGAGCATTAAGTAATTCTTGCTTAAAATAAGAGTTGTAGATAGAAGAATCATTTTTCCTTTAATAGAGGATTTTCCCCAAAGCAAGATAAACTACTATACTATGAGAGACTTCCCATATATCAACAGCCAAAAGACTTCTATTCATTTCTGTGCAACCACAGTACCTTCTAAGGTGCCCCTTCCACTAATATTTAATTCACAAACTTCTCTTTAACTCCCCACTTTTGCCCCCTATCACAAACAAAGAAAAATAACAGGTCTCACCCAGTCCTTCCAAGTGCCTTGAGGATTCTTGCGGATGATGGGTTCAAGGCGTTTTAGGAGAGTTTGACAAGCATCCTGGGGATTATTTTTAAGTTAAATATATAATAATAATTTCATATAAATACCAGTTTCAAAACCTCCTGATCTCTATATACTATTACACATATTTATTTAAAAAAATACATCACACCTGTAAGGAGCTATGAAAGCAATTCTCAAGAGATGTGACATGTTAGGTGGTCTTGACCACGATAGAGCCTTCCTGAGGGATCTCAGAACTCACTCTAAGAGGGGGCCAAAATGATATCACAGTGGGCAGGGCATTTGCCTTGCACATGTCCAACCAGGGTTCTAACCCTGGCATCCCTGAGCCTGCCAGGAGTGATTTCTGAATGCAGAGCCAGAAGTAAACCCTGAGTGTTGTTGGGTGTGGTCCAGAAAAAATCAAAAAAGGTTTCTAAAAAAATTTGCTTTAAGGGGCCGGTGAGGTGGCGCTAGAGGTAAGGGCCTTGCAAGCGCTAGCCAAGGAAGGACTGCTCGATCACCCAGCATCCCATATGGTCCTCCCAAGCCAGGGGCGATTGCTTAGCCAGGAGTAACCCCAGAGCATCAAACGGGTGTGGCCCGAAAAAACAAACAAACAAAAAAAAGAAGTAGGCCCTAACAGTAGCAAATCATCGGGCACTGTTTGAAAGCTACTTTACTCAGATTTACTCCATGGAAAGTGGTTTCTGGCAGCATAAAGTCAGAATAAAAGGTAGAAAAACTGGATTGAAAATCTGTATCCTCGGAAAAGGCAAGGCAAGGAGTTCAAACCTGAACTAGAATGACACAGAAGCAGAAATTCTCTGAGTAGGGACTGAAATGGCCTGTGGTCAGTGAGAAGTAAGGTATGGGAGAGGAGAGATGGCAGCATTTCTACCCCCAAGAGAACCCACTGGTTCCACCTGTTGAATTAAAGTGTAGGGAAGGTGCCTTTTCACCATGAAAGTACAGGAAGGAGGTAGCATTAGGATTCTTCCTCAGCAACTCCAGAGCTTTGCTCATAGAGTCTCAGAAGCTATCGGCCTTGACAAGCTGAATGATTTGGTGGTGATATTTACCTTGACTGCTAACCCGTTGAAGTCAACCACCACTGACCCACCGGATGCGTTTGCATTCGGGATAGTTTCTGTGCTTGTACCACGCAGATGGACATTAGACACAGGCATCTTCAGTTCACGGCTCACCACCTGTTTTTCAGAGGAGAGTTTCTTTTCACATATTTTGATGAGTCATAGACACGTGCATGTTGTCCGCATGGTATCAAATGTAGGAACTATACACAACAGGGACCAGTTGGCAAGAACCAGGGAAGCCTCCAGTCAAAAAGAAGTTCCTCTAGGACAGGAGCAAGAGAGACTAAGGCATTTGCCTTGCATGTGGCCAACCTGGATTCAATCCCATATGGTCCCCCATACCTGCCAGGAGTAATTTGTGAGCACAGAAATTAAAGAACTCCTTTTGGGACCAGAATGATAGCACAGTAGGTAGGACATTTGCTTTGCACACGGTCAATGCAGGTTCAATCCCTGGCATCCCACATGGTTCCCTAAGACTGCTAGGAATGATTTCTGGGTACAGAATGAGGACTAATCCCTGAGCACAGTGGGATGTGGTCCAAAAACCAAAATGAAAACCAAATAGGAAAAAAATTTTTTTTTCTAAAATCCACGGAGCAGGGCTGGAGTGGTAGCACAGTGGTAGGGTATTTGCCTTGCATGTGGGTGACCCAGGAAGGACACAAGTTCAATCCCGGGCATCCCGTATGATGCCCCAAGCCAGGAGTGATTTCTGAGCACAGAGCCAGGAGTAACCCGAGTGCTGCCAGATGTGGACCAAAAAACCAAAAAAAAAAAAAAAAAAATCCCTGGAGCTTCTCTAGACCCTAAGCCCTAAGCATGCTTTTCATTTTTCTCTGACTTCTCTTTAAGGAACACATTGGAAGAGGAGATGGGACCCCACATTGGAATAAAAGGCTTTGATCTGCTCTGAAATAGATGCTTCATCCACATGTCTGAAAATGCTCTGGGAAAAGAGCATTTCAAGGACAATGGCCTCAGAAAAGTAGAGTCATCCCCATAAGGAGAGGGAGATCTGACTCTCGTTAATACTAGAAGTTATTCTGCAGGCTACTCTGCTCTGGTCTTCTTTTATTTTCATTAAACAGAAGGCAAATTTAGCTAGGGAACAAACAAATATTACTAAATTTAGCTGATCTAAAATTCTCCTCTTTCCTATAAAGTAGAAAAGATCTTAGCAGTCTGCCCATGGCTGGGATACAGATATTGTCTTCCTAAATAATGTTATAGTTTTAGAACATGCAAGTTTCTGAAGCCAAATCAGCACTGGTCCTCCCCCAAATGGAAAAAAGGTCTGACCAGAAAATTCTTATATGATAAATTATACACAATATATCATATAATTAATACTATATATGATTGGAACCATTAAATTCAAATCAAAATTAGGCATCGTCATTCACTTATCAAATGATCTAAAATAATCTTTTTGTTTGTTTGTTTTTGGGCCACATCCAGTGTTGCTCAGAGGTTACTCCTGGCTACGTGCTCAGAAATCACTCCTGGCTTGGGGGACCATATGGGATGTCAGGTCCATCCATATGCAAGGCAAGCACCATAGCAATGCTCTATCACTCTGCCCTGATCTAAAATAATTTTAAAAATATTTCATAACATACAACATTAGTTTTCAGCTGGATACTGCCTGGAAAACAGTTTGGAAATGGCATCAAATAAGATGGCCTCTTGCTATTTTTTTTTGGGGGGGGGCACACCTAAAGGTGCTCAAGGGTTACTAATCACTCTGTGCTCAGAAATCACTCCTGCCAGGCTCAAGGGTCTGTATGGAATACTAGGGGTTGAACCTCAGTCTGTCCAGGTTAGCAGTATGCAAGTCAAACACCCTTCCATTGTGCTATCACTCCAGCCCTGGAATCTATTTTTCTTTTTTTGTTTTTTTTCAGGCCACACCCATTTGATGCTCAGGGGTTACTCCTGCTAAGCGCTCAGTTTTCAGTTTTGTTGGTCATATCTCATGGATTAAAACATTGAATACTGGGGCCAGAGTGATAGCACAGCAGGTAGGATGCCTGTCTTGCATAAAGCTGGCCTGCATTTGATCCTCGACATCCCATATGGTGCCCTGTGCACTGCCAGGAATGACCCCTGAGCCAGGAGTAATCCCTAAGCACCTTCAGGTGTGGTCCCAAAACAAAACAAATAAACAAAAACCAGTGAATACTGCTAAGTGGTGAAATTGCAGAAGATCTTAAACAAACTTTTTTTGTTTGTTTTTGGGTCATATCAGGCAGTGTTCAGGGATTACTCCAGGTTATACACTCAGAAATTGCTCCTGGCAGGCTTTGGGGACCATATGGAATACCGGGATTTGAACCAATGTCCTTCTGCATGCAAGGCAAATGCCCTACCTCTACACTATCTCTCTGGCCCCTAAAAAACTTTTTTTTCTTCTTTCATAATCTCTACTACGGTTAGCATTAGAAGCAGCATATCTTATTAGCCAGCACATCTTATTAGCCAGCAAAGGTTAAAAAAGATAACTCACTAGCTAATAATATGACCAAAGAAAAATGTTAAGTGGCCATTCAACTTTCTTTTTTTGTTTGTTTGTTTGTTTTTTGGGCCACACCCAGTGATGCTCAGGGGTTACTCCTGGCTATG
>PVKC010007136.1:0-29968 GCA_004027635.1 Crocidura indochinensis
TTGTGTACTGACGTATGAGGAGATCTATGGGATAGGGGGTTAGAATGAGGGGTGCAAATTGACAGAGAATGTTGCAATTGCAATGGGAGTTGGGATTGGCTGGGATAAAGACAGAGGGGGAAGACAGTGACTGTGCAGTGCCCCTTCCTAATTTTATCCCTTGTCCCTTCCTTCATTTTTTCTATTTCTTTCACCACCTGTTGGATCCACTCTGAAATGTTTTTCCCAACCACCTGGCAGAGGGAACCTGATAGAGCAACTGTTCTGGGAATTCTCCATGAGGCAAAGGCTTTGAAGACACTACTCCAGAGAGGGGAAGGATAGAACAAGGAGAGGCAGCATCTCCACACCCCATGATGAGTGGATACACTCAGGCTTAACTCCAAGTCATCCTTCCTCCTTCCCAGAGAGCTCCGGTTAAGGGAAAGAGACTTATCAACCACTTTTTATTGCCCATTGTGTTACTCTAAGACATTAAGTCCCAACTTTTATGCTTATCTCTTCTCTGTTACCTCACATCCCCTGGCTATCCCCTTCGGCTATGTCCCTGGGACTGACATCTTGCATGTATCCCAGTTCCTCTTGTCCATTATAAGCATGTTGCAATGGAATAAAGTGCTCTGGTCATTAGCCTGAGACCTATTCTTTCCTGGTCATCAGCTGGGAGAAATATACTCAGTCCCAAATGCATTGGAAAGATGGAAGTTGACCCTTGTTGGCTGACTGGGTTGGTATACCGCCAGATAGATAGTTTTTCCATTCTTTCTAGATCCTTTCACTACAGGCCAAGTTCCACTCTTCATGCAACATGTGAAAAGGCCTCTGACCAGGGGAGAGCTGAGATTTAATAGCTGCTAGCAAGTGAGATAATAGCATCTATTTCTCTTCTAAAAATGAGATGAATTGCTCCTCATATAACCGTAGTAGATCTGTAAATTGGTCGCACTCCTTCATCCTTGACAAAGAGGGGAAATGGGTATGATTTGCTAAGGAATCCCTTCTGTGCTCAAACCTCGATCTAGATCTGTGAGTTTCCAGCTGCAGGCCAAGGCTACCCGCCTTCTACATTTCCAAGTCTTTGGGCCTGAAAGGCCAACCACCCAGGCAAAATCACGAGGTGCACAGCAAGTCATCAGAGCGGCCTGGAATGACATTATTTTTGTAGTGGGTGTTGACTGAGTACAGTTAAATATTGAAAGGAGAATGGAAAAAAAAATGCCTGCAGCTGACAATGCATGGCATGGTCTCTCATCCTACTAGAAGGAGCGTTGGGGAGTTGGGGTGATGGGAGTGTCTTCCACTAGTACATTTGAAAACATGGGTCATTACAATCCTCATGATTTCTGCTTCATTTTTCCAATCCCTGTAATACCAAAGTCAAGTGATGCCATTTGTTTAGCAACAATCAAGAAAGAAGGAAGCAGGGATCAGACAAAATAGAACAGAGGGGCACCCTACCATGACCACATGCTATGGTGAGCCCAGCCTGAAGCCCACACATCTGACCGTTATTGGTTATGCTGCATAATTAGAACAAAACACAGTTCTGTATACACATCCTCTCCAGACGCGTTTTTGAAACAAGAGCTTTGCCTTTTACCACCACTAATTTTCCTGTTGTATGTTGTTACTTACACAGATGTTCCTTAATGTTTTGCATGTGGTTCAGTCAAAGAGTTTCCCCTTCCATTTTTGGGAAAAGAGGCAACTGCCTGCATGAGGGAGTGGAACATGTCTAGTTTTTTCCCCCATCATTCCTATGGGGAAGAGAGAGAGAGAGAGAGAGAGAGAGAGAGAGAGAGAGAGAGAGAGAGAGAATGTGTGTGTGTGTTATACTCAGTTACTCCTTAGGGACTTGGGAAGTCCTAGTTCATCCAAGTACAATTTCTGCCATTTGCTGGGACGGCACTTTGTCACACATTCTCTAAGATCTCTATGAGGGTTGAATTATTTTTTGTTTGTTTGTTTTTGGGGTCATACCCTGTGGCACTCAGGGGTCACTCCTGGCTCTGCACTTAGAAATCACTCCTGGCAGGCTCAGGGATGTGGACTTCGAACCTCCATTTGTCCTTGGTCTTTTGCATGTAAGGCAAATGCCCTACCTCTGCGCTATCTCTCTGTCCCCAAGATTGAATCCTTGTCCAAGGAAAAAGTCAGGAAAGATGCATATATGCTCAGAGACTTTTTTCTCTTGACAGTCTTGAACCTACTGAATCCCTTTTCCTTTTTTGGGTGTGTGTGTGTGTCACACCTGGCAGCGCTCAGTGGTTACTCCTGTCTCTACACTCAAAATCGACCCTGGCAGGCATGGGGGGATCATATGGGATGCCAGGATTCGAACCACTGTCCTTCTGCATGGAAGGCAAATGCCTTATCTTCATGCTGTCTCACCAGCCCGAATCCCTTTTCCTTGACCTTCCCCAGCACACACACCCCTCCTCCATGCAGGCATTAGGGAAAATCTCTGGGCAAGGCTTTCTTGGGAAGGAGGTTGGTACCAGTGAGTGGACTTGCAGTGGGCTGGGGTGGGCATGGGGGTGGAATTACAGATGTTGAGAAATTCAAGCATTCTGGGCCTTCATGAGAGACAGATCCAGTGGCTAAAGGGGTTGGGGAACCACGGAGGATCAAAAAACAGAACCCCCCCTCTTTACTTTTAGTGCAGTACCACCAATAGAGAGAACATTCTGCTGGAAAAGTCTGCCAAGGACTTCTAATTCAGTTTGTTCCACTTGTTTTATTTTTAAATCCAAGTGCAGATTTTATTCCTGGAATGTTATAGGATTGGTGTGGGCAGAAATGGGCAAGTTTTCAGCACGTGCTCTATAACAACTTGGAAAAGACCCTCTCAAATTCTCCAAGTACAGTTTAGGAGTAAATTTGGTTACTATTTTTTCTTAAGAAATCTGCATTAATTTTTTAAAAATAAATTCTACTTGACATGGTAAAACTTGACTAATATTTCAAAGATTTTTTAAAGTAATGCTGCATCAACTTGCTAGTTACTAGGAATCAGACAGTATGTAGAAGTTTACATATTTTTATCTAATCTTGACTCCTACCTAATTATTTTCACTCAGGTCTGAGTAAACCAGGGTAGCAAGTTCAAATGCAAATCCTGAAGACTTCAGAATCCTTCTTAGCCATATAAGCATTGTGCCCCCATGCATCAATGTCCAACAAATCAAGCTATTAAATAAATACACACAGCTTGGCTTTCATAGTAGTGTTTATTATTTTAGCCAGAAGATGGCAAAAGCAGATTCCTGAATGAGCTCTCCTGAAGCGTCTCTGAACTGGAGCTGCAGCAATGGATGGGCATGAAGTAGGAGAGGAGGCTGCAGAAATTGGGAGGTCTTACACAGATACCTGGAAGGCCCATGACACCCAAACTGATCATTGCTTATGCTCCACTGGCAACATAAACGACTGATCCAAAGTCCCGCCTCCTGCCACCCCTATCTTCCAAGAGTATTTACTTCAAAAATCGATTTCCTGTGTCACTATTTATTGCTGCGTTTTGCTCACTGGTTCTGTGAAACCGCATGGAAAATCACAATGTTACACTTGTTAAATTGACCCTGCAGGGCTCTACCACTAGTACATGCATCATCCCATGTGGTAAAAAGGCAAGTCTGCCAGGCTCATGCTGAGAATATCATCATGAAGCCTACCAGGATATGCAAATAGGCCCCTTCCCTGGCTCATTTACATAGCTTTTCATTGCTCCTGGAGTCCCTCTATACTAAATGTCGATTTCCTTTTCTTTCCCAAAGCTTATTAGAGGTGTGTTTATAGCATGAAGACCAAACAGATTTAATAGGTAAAACATTTAAACTATGTAATTAAAAAGCATGCAAAGAAGAACACAGAGCTCTGAGAATGGAGATAGACGTGTCCTACTAAAACGTGCTTTTCCCATTTGGAAAAGGCAGCAGGCCCCATGCAAGTTATGCCCACTTAGAAACACACCACAAGATTTACTTAACCTATTTTTGTTCCTTCCTCTCTTTCTTGATTTTTTCTTTTTTTTCTTGTAATGATCAAGAAAAAGCAGAGAAATTTGCTCATAAACTACCAGGGGCTTGAACCTCGTCGCTGAGTACACATTCTACTCACGATGAATTCTGAATGGAAAGCAGCCAATGTCTGGGCAGACATTCAAACATTCTGAGTTTCTATGTATTCCAATTTCTCCAAACTAATGTTTTAAAACTCTTGCAATATTTTCTGAGGCACTACAGAGCTCAATCCTCACCTCTCAGCTCTGAGTAAATATATAGCAATAATATTCTGCTCTGAAGAGATGCTAAGAAGGCCTTCCTAGGCAGCTTTTAACTTTATTTATAGCCTCAATACAACAAATACATGATGGGGTTGGAATGAAGTGATTTTTTCACCCCTGGGGCTTCAGATTTAGGAACTGGGTGAAACAGCCGATCGAGTATGTAGAAACCTTAAATATGTCTCTGTAATTTTTGCTTGAAAGTATCTAAATGACAGGCAATAACTGAGAGACACGCAGAGTGAAATAAACTCTACAACTGTTAGCATTTTTTCCATGAACATCAAGTGCAGTATCTGATACTCATTAGTTCAACGACTTTGCCAACAGGTAATAGCTGACACAAATATTTGGAATATTTGGAAACTGTCAACTTATCCCAGTGGGGACATTTGACAACTCAGACTCATCGTGCATTTGTTTTCTGTAAGTGGAAGTGAGGAGTCAACTCATTTGAGGTGAGACTAGGTTTAATATGGAAATTATTGTTCAGCAGTTAGTATCAGTTACAACAAATCAACTGCTTTTTGCATAGCACTCTATGCACTGAAACATTTAGCTTGTTTCATATGCATATATTTTTCCAAATCTGTCCCCAAACTCAATTTTCTGATACCCCACTTTTCCCTCACAGACTGTAGGAAAAATCAGTTGCTCAATATTACATGTTGCAGTTAGCTTTTAGAAAAGAAAACCCAAATACCCTGAGATTTGGGAGGTGGGCAATCCCATAAAGTTGGCCCTGTAAACACTCTCATGAAAACATCTTTTGCCTACCTAGAGCCAGGTGGAGCCATGATCAAACTTTTGTGCCCATAATATAGCTAGAAGTACATGCATGTCTTGGTGGCTTTCAACTGTACAAGTCCTGTCTATAAAACACCATCCAATCTGTTTGATGCCTCTCTATTATGGACCATGATAGATAACAAGATGAGAGTGTATCCTAAGGCTCAGAGGAGAATAAAACTAAGAAAAATGTTCAAAGCAGAGGCAAAAATGGAGATGCAAGAACCCCACTCACTGCACATGCTCAGATCTTGATGGCTCTTATCTAGAGAGATTTCAAGAGCTAGGGCAAGTAAGCCACAAATAGGGCCCGACCCTCACCTCCTCTTCTGCTCCCAGGGACTGCCATGCTATACCCTCTGTACCCTCTAATCCCAGTGCATGTCTGACAAGCTCACGGAAAGCTTTGTAAGTGCTTGTGCCAAACTATTATCTCATAATTCAATGTGCCCAAATCAGAGACAAGCAAAACCCCAAATTAATTTGATACCATATGTTATGGGTTACACTTTCCAAAAGCCTTCAGAAATTGGCATTTATAATATTTGTGGGTTCATCCTTTCCATGTACAGAAACATGTGCACACATCAAAACAGACCCACTTAAATCTTAATTATCCGGTGGAGGATTATCCAAGATTCTTACTGTTTCTCTCTTTTCCTGTTGCCCATTTTTAGCCTCTCTGGCAAGTACCCTGTGATCAAGGAATAGAGATGGTGAGCCAACACATCATTCAGTCCTCTCTCTCTCTCTCTCACACTGCCATTTCAATGATCTGTGCTCCCTCAGAGACTTTTGGCACCCTAGGTGAGGAGGCGCTATTTGTGCACACAGTTGGAAGTAAACATTTATCTGCATTATTGGGAAATGAAGTAGTCACATAAATTAACTTAAATTAGATGATAATTTTTTAACGTCTGTCAAGAAAGGCCTCAGTGAGACAGCTTACTGTAGAGCAAATGCCTGAGAAAGTGAAGGAGAAAGCTATGTGGTGACCAGGGAAGAACAATTTCAGTTGAAAGCACTGTATGGGGGCAAGAGAGATAGCTCAGGAGGTTGTGTGAAAACTTTGCAAGGTTCAATCCCTGGTCCTATGGCATGCCTGGAGTGGCAACTGAGTATTGCCATGTGGGAGAAAAGGAAGAGGGAAGGAAAGTTGGAAGGGAGTCTGGAGGGAAGGAAGAAAGGAAAGAAGAAAAGAGAGAAGGAAGGAGGGAGGGAGGAAAGGAAAGAGAAGGAAGAAAGAAAAGAGAAAAAGAAGTAAGGAAAGGAAGGAAGGCAGAAAGAAGGAAGAAAGGTAGAAAGGAGAGAAGGAAGGAAAGAAAGAAGGAAGAAAGGAAAATGAGAAGGGAGGAAGGGTCAAAGGAAGCAAAGAATGAAGAAAGGAAAGAGGAAGGAAAAAAGAAAAAGTAGGAAGGAAGCAAGGAAAAAGAAGGAAGGGAAGAAAAAGGGAAGGAACAAGGAAGGAAGTAAAGAAGAAAGAAAAGAAGGAAGAAAGGAAAGAAGGAAGGAAGGAAGCAAGAGAATAAAGGTAGGAAAGAAAGAAGGGAGGAAGAACTTGGGATGGAAAAGCCTGGGAGGGACAGGTGGCGACCAGAAAGGGGAGTGAGCAGGGGGGGTTCAGCAGTGAGGTAGAGGGGTGGTGATCTGGTGATTCTGGGCCAGTTGTGTTTCTTGCTCTGATTAATCTTTGAGGCCACAAGAGGATAAGATCACAGGGATAACAAAGTCTCAACCATATCCTTACATGTTTATTCTAGAAGCAGTAGATCTCTGTAAGGTCTCTGTAAGGTAAGTCATGGTAGAAACATCCTAGATGGAGCTTGATGCTTCAGAAAGTTGGATCAAAGGGGTGGCAAGGGGATTGAGGCATTCAGGACTTTTCAAAGCTTTTGGCCAAAGATACCACTTCCTGAGATGGAGACAGATCAAACACAGACCACCTAGAAACAGGTGAGAGACTGCAGGCCCATACAGCATCCTCTCAAGGAATGTGGGTGCACTCTACCTGACCCCTGGGTTTAGCAGCTCGAAAACATGTCAGTAGGGCCAGGGAAGCAAAAGACGAGGCCTTGGGATCAAAGGGCTGACTTGGAACCTTCACTACGCCCCTGTAAAACACTGGTAGGCTGGCGAATGCTTTTTGTTGTTCTATTTCTTTGCTGTTGTTATTTGTTCTTGATTTTGGGGCCTCACCTGGCAGTGATCAGGGCTTATTCCTGGAACTGTACTCTGGGATCTTTCCTGTACTGCTAGGAATTAAACCGAGGTTGGCCTCGTGCCAACCTTGTGCAAGGGAGGACAAGCACCCTACCTGCTGTACTATCACTCTGGCCTCCTTTTTAGAAAATAGAAAACAGAAATAAAAACTCTGTTTCCTCATGTTCTCAGTAGGATGGAATTCACTAACCAGTGTCGATGTTGTCTTTTTGATCCAGCCCATATGAGGATATGATTTCTGTTCTTTTTGCCTTAAAAGTGGAAGTTGGCTCCAGAGTGGTGTGGAGCTTGGCCAAAACCAAGGCAGAGTGTAAGTGGGGCTTCGCCATTTGAAAAGTGTTCCCTATAGGGCCAACTCCGGCATGGAGCAGTGGGACATGAATTCTGGTCTGGCTATTTTTAACAGGCTAGGGGAGAGCCTACAGAAGGGGTAAGCAGGGAGTCCTCAATGTCTCCCCAGAGATTGTGTTTAGAAACTTATACTCCAAAGCCAGTTACCTGTAGGGTAAAAAAAAACCCAACAATGCCTCTAAGATGGTGTTAACAAATATATACATTCTTGCTTATTTGGTTTCTCTCCTTTTTGTCCTATGAGACATGGAATAAAGGCTCTGATGCTGGGCATAGAAGATAGTATCTGGGACTGTCAGATGGAGTGTAAAATAGAATATCCCATTGAATTCACCAGCTGATAGGACAGTCTATGTGTTAAAAATAAGAATCCTGCTCACCTCCCAAATATATTATGTCTGTCTACGCAGGTTCAGTCTTTACAGCCCGCAGAATCCCATGAGGTCCTCTAGGTCTACTTCATTCCAGAGTGACTTACTCTTACCCTCTTAAAAGAACCACACCATAGTTATATTTAGGAAACAGACTGAAATGTGAGAACTGCATTTCTTAGGCAGTAGATTATGGAGAAACTTCAAGTGAAGGCCTGGGGTAGAGGCTAAGTATCTCACATTGTTCAGCTGGTCCCCAGGAGACTTTCCATCCATCAGTGCTGAAGCAAGGACTGTTCAGCAGCTGAAAGTTGGATTATAGTGTTTCAGGATGGGTCTCAAGTCTAACAGGCACTCATGGAATTAATAAAGAAAGGTTTCTAAAAGAGGAAACACCAAACGTCTCCATTTGTTGCCAACTTTCTCATATTCCCATGGATCCGAATTCAAACTCCACCAGAAGTGGGACATTCTGCCAAAAGATGCCAAATACAACAATGGTGATGAGTGATTTTGCTGCTCCTTTCTGCCATGAACTGGGCCTGGAAGGATCTGAAAGGAACAAACTAGAAAGTGCATGAAGTTCCTTCATGTGTATTACTATACCAGCTGCTGAAAGTCAAGAGAAAACATGAAGTTGTCGATGGCAATTGGACACATGGATGTTAAAAGTTGTAACTAGTCAACTCTCAACATGGAGAAAGAAAAAGCAGGGACATGAGCTTGGTAAGGCCATTAGAAAGTCTGAAGGAGATATTTTCTTTCTTTTTTTTATTAATTTTTTATTTTTAATTATGAGAACAAAGATGCAAAGAAAGAGGACAAGGTAAAGTTACAGTGGAAGAACAATCGCCCATAAACAGAATTCTCAGTAGTCCCATTGCTGCTATCTTAACTTTTAACTTTCAGACAAAGAACCTTAAGAAAAACAGAATCCATGTACAATTACTTTGTCCCGCAAGTCCCCAGATTGTAGTACATAATATTTCTTAGCAGCACATAAAGCAATCTAAAGACATAAAACTTATGTAACTGAAGGAGATATTTTCATCCTTCCTTTCCTTCTGTTTCTTTTGTTTCTTTTTTGTTAGAGAAAAATAGTTTTTATTGATCTCTAGTTCATGGGTTAAATCATGAGGTTTTTTGAGGGGAGAGTGTTTTTCTTTTCTTTTATATTATGTATATTGTGTGTGTAGGGGGGGAGTACACCCAGCTGTGATGAAGGGCTACTCTAGGCTTGGTGTTCAGGGGACCATATGGTGCTGGGAATTAAACCTCGGGCCTACTACATGCAAGATAAATGTTTTACAATAAAGCCACATCCTTGACTCTCAAATCACCTGTACCTCTATCCACTTTAAAAATTTATATCTGCAGGAACACACAAATCTTGTAGTGCAATGGGACCTTACACCCTGAACATTGACATAATGACCTGGCTCAGGCCTCAGTAGAATGGGCATTCTCCATTCACCCCTGAACCAGGGAAGTCATCTAGGAAACAACCAAGGTTGTCTATAACATTACTTGGAAGCAATCCTCTACCAGGGAAGACCCTATCACTGCTTTGATATCAATCTACTCAAAAGAGACTTCCCTTAACACTGAGAAGACATAACAACGACAATGACCTACTTTCAGGACAAGGCTCTCTGCATTGTCCTCTAATTGTGAGGTGAAACTAGAGGATGCTCCACATCATCCTGACTTTGATGTAGGATATGCAGATTCCAGAATCTTTAATACAGAAACCTGATACTAATGACAGCGACTGTGAAAAATAAAAGTGTATTGGCACTACAGGAAATGACTTGGATTGGACAACTTAGTATGCCGGGAGTCTAGAGTTGGTTCTATGCCAGAAAACTTCAGGGGTAGAGTCTCCTTATATTTAGGTCAAGGCCTTTCCTTTCCATGTCCCCCATGTTTTGATGGGCCTATGCAAACAACAATTGTCACTCTAACACCATTTTTACTGTGCTCCTTTGACTCTAATCCTTAAAAATCTACTTAAACTTTTGAGGTTAATTTAAACTAATATGCATGTGCATGAAACTGTAAAAAAAATACTATACCTTCAATGTTAAAGGAGTTACATAGATTTTATGGTTTTAGATTGCTTTGTGTCCTAAGAAATGCTATAATGTACTACAGTCTGGAGACTTGAGGGACAAAGTAATTGTGCATGGGTTTCTACTTTATTTTTCTTAATGTTTTTTGGCTGAAAGTTCAAAATTAAGGAGTAAGTAAGGGGATTTCTTCTGAGAATTCTGTTTATGGGTGTTTGTCTTCCCACTGTAACTTTAACTTGTCCTCTTTCTTTGCATCTTTGTCCTCATAATAAAAAATAAAAAAATTTATATCTGCAATAGTATACATAGATTAGAATTATTCTACGTTGCACCAGAAAATTCCTCAGTTACAGATGCTAGAGCAGTCATTGAGGACCTACAGTCCTCATACATCCTCAGCTTGACCATATTTTTCTTTGGATTTTTTTTGTCTACACAAGCAGTACTTGGTGTCAGGGATCCAACCCAAAACCCGTGTATGTTGGGTACATGCTCTGGCTTTCAGTTTTCTTTCCAGTTCTTACATCTCATCTCAAGATGGATTAGGGGTGATTGATTTTGATGGGTTCTATATTTATTTAGAAATAATATATGGTGTCTGTTTCTTTTCCAACAAAACCACTTCAAGCATGCAACAAATATAGCTAGTTTTCTCTATGAATTAGGAGGTAATCACTAATGGTTGTGGCTTTATTTTTTAAGGCACTTAATCATTTTTTACTTATTTAATGATTTACCAAAATCTGACTAAAAATGAGACTTTTCACAGATGGTCATGCTTGAACTCAAATTCAGAAGAAAGATATTTGGGTTGGAAAGAAAACTTGACTGGCTGAGTGGATGCCATGCTAATAGGAGAGCTGGATTTGATCACTGACATTGCATAGAGTTGTCTTAATGATACTATCAGGAATGATCTCCATGCATATAACTAGATGAAGTCTACAAGCACTGCTGAGTCTAACCCCCAAAATAAAACCAAAGGAAAGAAAGGGGATATTTAACAAAAACACCTCTAGCATCTTCAAGCATGTAAGACTGAACATGGATTTTGGGAGAGAGGCAGCACCCTTTGAGAAGGTGCTGAGTTTATCTCTCCATGTGACATAGGGCCCTTATTTCTCCAAATGATTTAACTGGCAGGAAAACAGGACACAACTGTGCATGATAGTAGGCAGCCTACTCCAAAGACCTGGGACTGCTGCGGGCAGAGGACTGATGAGTTCTGGGACCTTACAACATGGCGCCCAGGAACTTGGAAACCAATAAAAACAGCTTCTTTCATGGTTTAATTCCAGAGAAATTCTTTCTTTTTGGCTGGAGTCGGAAGTGTATGGGTCTCTCTCTCTCTCTCTCTCTCTCTCTCTCTCTCTCTCATTCTCTCTCACTCTCTGTCAAACAGGCTGAGGTGAGAGGTATGGTCATAAACTATTATTGACCAACCAATGTAGTGGTTCAATTTTTCAATACAAGGGCTCTAGGGTGTGGTACACTTCATGGTCAGTGATATTGGGGATGATCTAGGACACTCCTAATGGTGCTGGGAGCCACCAAAGTCCTCCAGGGTCATATGTGACAGTGCTTGGAGCCTTGATATTCTAGGACCCGGTGGTGCTGAAAATCCAACTTTTGATGGCCTTGCACAAGGCAAGCACATTACTTCCCTATACTATTTAGTTCTGAAGTCTGGATTTTATTTTATCAATTCCTGGGAACAACAGAAGAGGGAGTTCTAGAGCTTCTATGTTAGAAAACTTTGGCCCATCCCTTTCCTTGTCTCTAAAAATACTGGGAAAACTGATTTCACTTAAAAATGAGTAACAAAATAGGATTGTGGTCAAGCCCAATGTACAGTTATTATGAGACCAAAAATGGAATAAAGATCAGAATAACATTCTTACCAGAGACATGTCCACAAAACAAATGAAAACCATCATTCAAAAGAGTTCCAAGAATGGGAGAAAATGCATGTTTAAAAAATAAAGCACACACACATTTAATTGGAAACCTCAGAAATGAAATGGATTGAATGGGGAAGGGAAATAGTTGGAGAGGTAAACAACAGAGCTCAGAAAAGAATTAAAAGCAAAAGGAAAAATAAGATTCAGAAATGAAGAAAAAAGAAGAAACAGATGGGGGCTGGAGCAGTGGTGCAAGCTGTAAGGCGTCTGTCTGCCTTGCATGTGCTAGCCTAGGAGGGACCGTGGTTTGATCCCCAGGCATCCCATATGGTCCCCTAAGTCAGGAGCGGTTTCTGAGCACATAGCCAGTAGTAACCCCTGAGTGTCACCAAGTATGGTCTCCAAAACAAACAAACAAAAAAAAGTTAAAAAAAAAAAGAAGGTGGGACCCAGGAGATAGCATGGAGGTAAGGCGTTTGCCTTTCATGCAAAAGGTCATCGGTTCGAATCCCGGTGCCCCATATGGTCCCCCCGTGCCTGCCAGGAGCAATTTCTGAGCATGGAGCCAGGAGTAACCCCTGAGCACTGCCGGGTGTGACCCAAAAACCAAAAAAAAAAAGAAGGAACAGATGAAGAAATAAACAGCAAAGAATATCCAAGAAGGTGCAGAAGAAAGGGCTGAGCATACATTATCTTTTACTCGGTGTTTCATTCTTCTGATCTGTATTGTACTAAAGCTGTGGTTATGATAACTGGAGATTGTCCCCACTCCTGGCTGGTGCTGATCATGGGTCACACATCAGTTGTGTTTGTACTTTGCCAAAATGCTCACTGATATCTGTCTGTGCTCCTTTTTGTTTTGATGCTCATACATAGGTTTAGCAGAACTCACACTCAGTTCAAGATACAGTCATGGTGTGGTACTCACTCAGGGTCGCAGGGGTGCTCAGATGTTAGCTCCTCAGAGCCAGTGTCTGGCTGTGATGCTCATATATTTGTAGTTGCAATGTTTTTCTAAGGATCAGAACCTCTTTTTGTGGTGTTTAGTTGAACCAGAAAATCACTTGTGGCCTCACAGATCATAGAGAGCAGCCAGAGCAGAGCTGACAAGACTGTGCTCAGAGGGCACCAGGGATTAGAACTCATGGCCACGTACTGCAAATCAGGTGTCTGAAGCCCCTGCCCTATCCCCCCAGGCAGAAGAAAGTTTTCAACATCAAACTTAAATGAAAAAAGTGGCAGAAACTATTCTAGAGAAATTCTCTGAAAGAAGAGCTGGGCAAATATAATCAAAGCTGACATTACAATAAGATTTTTCCAAAGAAATGCCCAAGCAAGGAATAAGAACAAATACTTGAAATTTTAGCTCAAGCACATTTTCCAGAGGTAGAAAAGCCTTTGAAATGGTGAATTGTTAAGACATACTACATATCTAAGTAGGAAAAAGACTTGAGCCTGGGGAGTAAGACAGTACAGGGTTAAAGGTGCTTGTCTTTCATGTAGTTGAACCAGGTTCAGTCCCTTGACACTACACATGATCATCTGAGCTGGGCATGAAATGGAAAACCTACCTAAGTAATGCAATTTTTTAAAATGTTTTTAAAAAAGAATAAACTGGGGCCAGCGTGATAGCACAACGAAGAGAGCATTTGCCTTGCATGCTGCTGCCCCAGGAAGGGCCTGGGTTTTATCCTTGGCATCCTATATTTCTAACTACAGAGCCAGGGGTGACCTTTGAGCAACATCAGGTGTGGCCTAAAGATAAACAAATAATAAACAAGACAAAACAAAAAGGATAGACACATATGCAATGGTTGTGAACAGAATAAAAAGAGATGTGGAAAAGAAAGATAGTATAGAGAGTAGAAAGTTTGCCTTATATATGGCTGATTCAGGTTTTATCCCTGGCTCCTCATATGATTCTCTGAGCATTTCCAGCAGTGATACCTAAATGCAAAGCTAGGAGTACATCTAGGGCTTCATTGGGTGTGGGCCAGAAACAAAATATCAAAAAATAAAGGGGTTTGTGAAAGAGACTTCAATAGCTTCATCTTGTTCTTCTGGGTTTGATTTTAGGAAAGCTTTAATACTTAAATAATCATTGACCAAATAATTTTCTAAATGACTTCTTTTAAAACCACCAAATACAAACCAAATATATGAACTTAAATGTCTCTATAAAATTATTAGAAGAACACAAAAAGAAATTATGCTAGGAAATTCTAACAGATTATAACTCAAAGCTATGTCAATGGAATATCAAAATAAAACAAACAAAAAATCCAAAGCTTAAACCCAACATTGTTGTGTTGCTATTGGCATTATTATCTTGAAATATTAAGTATCATGTAGGATGAAGTAAGGATAGTATGGTGTGTGTAACAGTGAACTGCTAGTTTCAGGACAGAAAGACCAACATATGATGAAGGAGATTAATTAAAAAGCCCTGTTCTCACTTTATATATAGTCATATCTATTTTATTTATTTATCTATATATTTATTTATTTAATACCTTTACTTAAGCACTATCATTATAAACACGTTTGTAGTTGGGTTTTAGTTATACAAAAGAACACCCCTTTTCACCAATGCAACCTTCCCATCACTAATGCCCTCCATCTCCCTCTTCCTCAACCCTATCTATTTTATTGTTAAAATATACATAACACAAATTATACACATACTATGTATTACTTTATCTACCTGCCTATCCATTCATTGACTGACTGCTTGGCTCTGTGCCCAATAAAAAGGCACAGAGGTACCCCTAGAGTCAAGCCTGAATCTTAAAAGTATCACTTCTCACTAAAACAGACAAAACATTTCTTTGGGGGGAAAAATAATACCAGATATGAGATATAAAAAAAACAAGATCTGATCTTAAAACACACCATCATATGAAAGAATTAGATAACTATTCAAGAAACTCAGAGGCATTAAAAGGACTCAGAAGTCATATTGAACATAATTCCAAGTAAATAGACAAAGATGAGGCCAGATGAGCAGCCATGAAGATGGTAGTACTATAGGCTGAAACCCACAGATCTGTCTAAACCCAAAAGTCCACAGTAACATCTTCTGAGAAATAATCATTTGAGTGGAAACCAGGAAAAACTTATTTTGAAAACTGACCAATTAATAGAAAAAAAGTATTTACCCTGCTTTTTTGTTTAAAAACTGCAGAACTGAACTAATAATAAGCAGGGGTTTCATTCTCTTCTTCTTCAAATAGATAAATAATAATAGAATGCAACTACCACCATTTTATAATCTCTAACACATTTATGAATTTAGACAAAGCTCTCACTAACCATTCCCTACTGATGGAATGGTTCCCACCACACTATGCCAAAGTCAGCCAGAGCAAAGAACAGAACAATGTAAAACAAGGCAAAACAAAATGTCTCTAGAACTTCCGACCAATTCCTAAGAAATATGCAGGCCACAGGCTGTAATCATCAAAATCCAGTCAGTGGGGAACTCTACTAGACAAATGGTCTGGTTTCTTCCATCAAAAAAGAAAAAAGCATCGTAATATTAAAAAAAAGTGGAGAAGGAACCAAGAGCTTAAGAGTCTTGACAGTCATTTATAAATAAACTTTGTGAGTCTTCTGGCTCAAATAAATCATTCCAGAAAAATCCTTATAACATAAACATTATTTATAAAACAATTGTGCAACTAAAAACATTGAAAATTTTATTTGAAAGAAGGGATGTCAATTTCATTTCTGGGGCTCTTATATCAATACTCTTAAAGTTTAAGAATGTGATATTTGGAATTGGCTACAAGCTAATCTCAGTGCAGGGGTGAGGCAGATGAATTTAAGTTGAAGACATTGAAGTGGGGTGATAGGAGTTCTTTGTGTCCTACTTTTGCACATGTTTGATGGTTTCTGTAACTCCAAGTCTATGCTCCATTGGAATGATTGAGTCCAGGCAAAGAGAGATAAAAATAAAGAGTGGACCAAAGTTCCGAATATTATCCATCAAGGAGAATAGGTAAAAGTGTTTGCTTTTACTGCCCTGTGTAATCATAATCTTAGACTCCAAAATCTGAAAATCATTAAACTGGATTAAAACTAAAGCAAAGGTATGTGTGGGCAACACAACATTGTGTCTGCAGCATTCCCAGTGGATGCTAGGAAGCTTAATGAATGCCTAGTGTTCTTGTCTGTATGGCTTTCTAATCCCATTCTAGCAGTGTGTCTTTAAATCATTAACATGTGTTCATTGATCTTTTTGTTGTTGTTGTTTTACTAAGAAGAGATGGTTGTAGCCTTCTCCAGATGGAAAATTTTCAGTTACCTGGGTAATTGTTACTTACATTCTAACAAGATGACGAATAGTGCAGCAGAAACTATCAGGGAGCTACTGATCTCTACGCAGTTTCTCTTGCCACCTTCAGTGCATTATTTTGGGTGTCCTTGAATTAAAAGGGCATGGTTCTACCCTCATATTACTTATTCATGTATTGACTTCTATTCCTAAA
Source organism: Crocidura indochinensis (assembly GCA_004027635.1). Lineage (NCBI taxonomy): Eukaryota > Metazoa > Chordata > Mammalia > Eulipotyphla > Soricidae > Crocidura > Crocidura indochinensis. The sequence continues at coordinate 16,480 of PVKC010007136.1, forward strand.
TCCATTCACATGAGATGTCAACAGAGATTATGCAGGGTATAATATAATCAATGACTAGCTCAGGTCAGGTCATATAGTCAAGCCCTTGTCCACAGTGAATTTTAGTATGTGATAATAAGTAAGTGAATAGTGGTGAAATGAACTTGATTCACTGACAATGAATGCTTATAGCAGGCCTGCTTACAACAGGGAAAATGAGTTCAAAAGCTTAAATTTGCATCTACCCAGCATGGGGTTTGGGTAAACCCCATGTGGAAGGCCTTCTCCCTAACTTGGGTGTGCTGGGAGCCTTGATAGGCCCCCAGCTGTCCCCTCTTCTGCCCCCAGCCTCCAGGCCTTCTGGGGTGGTAGCCCAGGCGGCCAGACCAGGTGGGTGTCGGGGGTCCCTCCTGGATGGGGTTCCAAGCTTTCCCCGCTCTTCCCCCAGCTCTAGGGTGGGAAGGGCACAGGGTGTAGGGTGGGCAGATCCTGGCTTCCCGTTCTCTATCCATCCTCTCTTGAGCTGGAGGCTAGCCCCCAGTCGTCCCCTCTTCTGCCCCCCAGCCTACAGGCCTACCCTGGGTTCCACCCCAGGCAACCAGAAATGGTGGGTCCTAAGTTGGGGTGTGCTGAGATTTGCTCGGTTGCACTAAGTGTGACTGGCAATTTCTGACCAGTTTACATATGGAAACCACGCAGGGACTAGCGCCTTCGCACGCACTGCATGTATTCATCGGTTCGAATCCCGGTGTCCCATATGGTCCCTTGTGCCTGCCAGGAGCAATTTCTGAGCATGGAGCCAGGAGCAACCCCTGAGCACTGCTGGGTGTGACCCAAAAACAAAACAAAACAAAAAAAGAGTATTCCCTATCCTATGTTATGTTTTGCATATCCAGAATGTCCATTTTGTATTCTGCCCTTTCCCACTCCCCTACAAAGCTTATTTTTACTCCTTTACTCTCACCCTCCCAAACATCACTAACTCACATTACTCTTTTTAACTTCAGTACTGCACAATCCTAATCACGGACCAATGCCATGCATCGTGTCTAACAACCCCCAACTATTTCAAAAGACATACAATGGACACGTATTTCTTTCGAATATTCTGTGTTTTTTCTTTGACAGCTATAAGTCTTACTAAATATTCTCTTGTACAGAAACGGTTCTAGCCACTTTTTATCTTCTCTTTATGAGCTATTCAATAAGGAATTTTGGTGAAAGAGTCCCCCAGTTTAATGCCTTTGATTGAACCATGTCATGGGGATTGTTGGACTTGTTCTTATGGCCCCCATATTCGCCAATAATGCCACGTGGCATTGTTCCTTTTTTGCATAGACACATTAAAATGGGAAAATACTATACATACAAATAAGATCCTATCTAATAGAGATTGGAATACACAAATCTTGTAGTGCAAAGGGACCTTATACCCTGAACACTGACATAACGACCTGGCACAGGCCTCAGAAGAAAGGGCATTTTCCATTCACCCCTGAACCATGAAAGCCATCCATGAAACATCCAAGTTTCTCTATAACATCACTAGGAAGCAATCCTCTATCACAGAAGACCCTACCACTGCTCAGACATCGAACTGCTCAAAAGAGTCTTCCCTTAACACTGAGAAGACACTTAACAACAACAAGGACCTGCTTATGGGACGGGCTTCCTGCATTGCTCTTTAATTATTAGGTGAAACGAGAGGATGCTCCACAATTCAGGGGTCCTCAAACTTTTTAAAGAGGGAGCCAGTTCACTGTCCCTCAGATCATTGGAGGCCAGACTATAGTAAAAACAAAAACTATGAACAAATTCCTATGCACACTGCATATATCTTATTTTGAAGTGAAGAAACAAAAATGGAACAAATACAGTATGTGGCCCGCGGGCCGTAGTTTGAAGACCCCCGCTCCACATCCTGATTTCAATGCAGGATATACAGATTCATATGTCAATGTTCGGGTATAAGGTCCCTTTGCACTACAAGATCTTTAATACAGAAACATGATACCAACAACAGAGACTGTGTGAAAAATAAGTGTGTTGGCATTACAGACAATGTCTTGGATTGGACGATCTAGCTTGCTTGGAGCCTAGAGTTGGTCTTATGCCAGGAAACTTCAGGAGTAGGGTCTCTTTGTATTTAGGCCAAAGTTATTCCTTTCCATGCCCCTCATATTTTGGTGGGCCTATGCAAACAACAACTGCCACTCTAACACCGTTTTTACTGTGCTCCTTTGACTCTAATCCTTAAAAAGAAAGCCACTTAAATTTTGAGGTTAACTTAAACTAATATGCATGTACATGGAAATGTAAAAGAATACTATGCCTCTAATGTATAAGGAGTTACATAAGTTTTATAGCTTTAGATTGCCTGTGTGCTGTTAAGAAATATTATAAAGTATATAATTATATAATATTAGAACTATAATATTATAATCTGGGGACTTGATGGACAAAGTAATTGTACATGGATTCTTTTTATTTATCTTAATGTTCTTTGGCTGAAAGTTCAAAGTTAAGATAGCAGCAAGGGGACTTCTTCTGAGAAATATGTTATGGGTGATTGTCCTTCCACTGTAACTTTACCTTGTCCTCTTTCTTTGCATCTTTGTTCTCATAATTAAAAATAAAAAATTAAGAAACAAAAAAAAGGAAAACTTAGATTTGCCAGACCCCCCAAAACAAAACTAAACAAAGTAAATTTACTTCTTTTGAAATGAAACAAAGATGAACCTTCAGACTTCTAGATATTGTCTTTTATTTTAAAGATATCCATGAACATTTTATTAATATTACAATGCGAGAAGTGTTTTCTGACTCTAACCAAAATTTAGACTAGCTGAAGAAGATCACTGGTTTCCCAAATGGCAGGTTTATCTATTTAAAATGCAAAGCATTTCTTAATACTAATTATTTCAACTTTGAAAGGTGCCATTTATCCTCTTGCTTTTGTTTTAAGGGAACACATCTTATGTGAATAATTTTAAGTGAAAAAGATATTCAAGACTTCAAGGTAGCTATTTAAGAAAAATAAAATTGCCGGTTATTATTTTCAACTCTGCATTTTAGGGGGCTAGGATTTCCTCCATACTGGATAACAACATAAAAAAAGGAACTAATGAAACCAATAACAACAAAAGAGAAAAAGGAATAAATAGGAAACTGAAGATAGAGCAGTCTGCAGCTGTCATTCTAACACTGATTTCAAATGTCTATGTTCTTCACAAAGTCTCATTGTTCTTTCTGTCTTGGTTTCCTAAGTCAGTATTATACTTCAAAATCTAACATTACATGAACAACATTTTCCTTTATAAGTTATATATATTGAGGTTTCACACAAAACTACATTTGAAAATAAAGAGTGGATACTAAAAATATTTGTATGCCATCATGTAAAGGCGACCATGGTACCTGTGGGGGACTTTTTTCGGTAGCTGTTATGTCTCAGTACAGAATAGAAAAGAAAGAAAATGTCAGGAAAAACAAGTTCGGTAGTAGCTTTCAGGTAATCAGGTAGTCATCAAGTGAGTATATGAAACATCTCAAGGAACCATTTAAAAGTCCTCTTCTTGGGGCCAGAGTGATAGCGGAACAGTAGAGTACGTGCTAACCTAGGACAAATCACAGTTCGATCCCTAGCATCCCATAAGGTCCCCCAAGCCAAAAGCAATTTCTGAGCGCATAGTCAGGAGTAACTACTGAGTATCACTGGGTGTGGTCCAAAATCCAAAAATGAATAAATAAATAAATAAAATTCCTCTTCTTTCTCCCATTTGAAGTCAAATAGGCAAGGGACTGGAGCACTCACTGGTAAGACATATAAAACATGTAAGATTCATATGGATGGGTCCCCAGGATTGGGAGGTTTAGATACAGTGTCATCTGCTGATGGAAATATGGTCCCTACTATCAGCTTCCCATTCATTATTCTCTGATTCAAAAGAAGAAGTATGTAGTGAGAGAAGGGATGGGCTTATTATGCCAGATACTTTGGGTGAAAACCAGCATGTTGTTAATTAACTATAACTTGCAATTGGCTAATTTAGCCATCTAGTCTCTTTTGTCAGTGATATGAAGATGGTAATGCCCACCACTTTCTGAGAGTCCCTTATGCCTCACAAAATCAGTAAGTCACCTCCTTACAGACTGATAAATAAATGTTTGGTGCCATGTAGAATGACTGGACCAGTTGTTTTTGGTTTTGTTTTTGTTTTCTTTTTTAAATATCTTTATTTAAAGACCTTGATTACAAATGTGATTGTAGTTGGGTTTCAGTCATGTTAATAACACCCCCCCCCTTCACCAGTGCAACATTCCCACCACCAATGTCCCAAATCTCCCTCCTCCCCACCCCACTTCCTCCTGTACTCTAGTCAGGCTTTCTACTTCCCTCATTCATTCACTTTGTTATGATAGTTCTCAATGTAGTTATTTCTCTAACTGCACTCATCACTCTTTAGACCAGCTGATTTAATCACAGAGATCAGAGTTCTGTATTGGGAATGAACTTTCCTGTGATTGGAAGTAGCTAATCAATTCCTAGGCATTACAAAGAAAAAAAACAAACAAACAAAATTCCTTCCAGAAATCCAGGAATGCAAGTGTCCCAATTTTAACTGTTTTGAATTTCATTTTCACAGTTGTCTGTGAACTCACTTATCCTAGTGGAGAAAGAATACAAACAAGCATCCATACAAAGGTAGATTTCCCCCTAAGAGCTCTGGAAAGCAATGACTGATGCCAATGTTGACAACTCACGAACCATTAGAAAGGAGAAATTTTCCCTTTTAAGTTTAAAGTCAATCTTTGCTAAGCGTTAAATGGGAGCACCTACTCTTCACATTTAAAAGCAAATGCTTGACACTTCAGCTGTACAAATTATATAGGATTGGAAACAGTAGTTGAAAGGAGCATGGAGTTTGTAATTAGAGTTCTCTTGCTCGCTTGCTCTCTCTTTTTCCCCTTTACTCAAAGCAAACAGGAACAAACTGAGCTGAAGCTCAGTTGCTTGAAAGGTTAAAAGGTTGTCATCATCTATATTCTATCTTTAGTCTTGCTCGTTCTCTTTGTCTGAGACACAGAAGATATTTCTACCCAATGTAGAGAAAATGGGAGCCCCACAGGACATGTGGGCTTCTTTTAGCTTCAGTTGGGCCTTCCTCTCTGTCCTGCCATGCAGGGACCCCCAACCCCTTTTCCTTTCTAATACAACTCAAGAACTTGCAATGTGCTAATAGTAAAAACTGATGCTTCTCTCCCAAGGACAAATATGAAAACATAGTTCCACATTTCTACAGATGGAGAATTGCAGAAATGAGATCATTTGTTTTTTTTTTTGGGGGGGGGGGCATGCCCAGTGGCGCTCAGAGGTTACTCCTGGCTCTGCACTCAAAAATCACTCCTGGAAGACTTTGAACCTGGGTCTGTCCCAGGTCACCTGCCTGCACAAAAGCCCTACAGCTGTGCTATCACTCTGGCTCCATGGAACGAGCTATTTTTTTAGGAGTAGAGTGAAGACTAAACTTCTCGAGTTCAGGATTATGCTTTCTTCTCCCAGAGCAGACTGACTTACTGACTTTTAATATGTAATTAGAGAATTTATAGGTACAAGGATATTTATGTGATTTCAGATACAGCTTGAAATCCATTACTGCTCATGAATTATGCCTCATTTTTTTAAAATAAAAAGCTCTGAATTTGTAGAAAATAGAAGATGAAATGCATCTGACAAGTTGAGATTCTCACATCCCATAGATTGTGTGTCAATCTTCAGAGGAAAAACATAACCTTTCACTAAAAAAAATGTAGATAGTTTCTGAAAACTTATATGTGAATCAAAACCAAAGTAGTTGAAGTGACTGTGCATTCAAGTGAAATAGTTAAAAATAAAAAAAAGATTTTGCCAATTTCCTCTGACTGGTGTGAGAGTTTAAAGACATTCCTTTCTGTCAAAATGATATTGTCAAATGTATTTAAAATCTCTACAGAAACCTGCCTCTTCACATACATTCTTGTTCCCATCATATATCATCTATCTATCTCTTCTCAGCTAGTAAATTTTAGTTTTACAATACCATGTAGGCTTATATGTTTATCAGTCTATCTTTTTTTGTTTGTTTGTTTTCGTTTTGGGGACCACACTCAGCAGCACTCAGGGATTACTCTTGGCTCTATACTTAAAACTTACTCTTAGCAGGCTTGGGAAAATATATGGGATGCCGGGGATTGAACCTGAGTTGGTCACATGCAAGGCAAATGCCCAACCTGCTATGCTTATCACTTCAGCCCCATCAGTCTATCTTTTGAAAATGTGTAGATTTTTTTTTTTTACAAAAGCATACAACTATTAATTCAGAACCTTAGTGTTTAGAACCTACAGATGATCCTACTAGAATTTCATTAAAGCCTAAATTCTTTATCTAGTTTTATTTTTTAAGGTTTTTTACATTTACCTTATTTAGCTTTTTTGGGGGGGAGCTTGGGAGCTACTCCCAAGATGTTGCTTGGGTGTTACTTCTGGTGGTACCTGGTGGAGCATTTGGTATCAGGACTCAAACTCAGAACTCCAACACGCAAAACACACACTCCTGGCCTCTGAGCTATCTCCTCAGCCCTCATTTAGACAACTTCTATTTCATTAAACACCTTACCATTTCCATCAATATTTGATGGACAATTGATAGGACAATTGATGGAAAATTCAATTGGACAATTGAAAGTGAAAGTCCTTAAAGGGAATTGATATTAAATTTTTGTTTGGTACAGATGAAAGTCCTTGAGATCTCAAGTCAGAAAACTAAAAGTTCTGGGTTCAAGTTATGCTTATGTCATGACCATTTGTGCAATATTACACAATCAATAAGTAATTTTTATCACATGTCATCATTATCACCACCCATTCTTTAAAAATCATTCAAGTTAGACCAAGTAAGAAAGAACTCATGATCTTCTCTATACCCAATTCCATAGATTATGTACATAAAATGCAACTCCAGATCATAACAAAAGGCCTATTATCTATATAAAATATATGTCTGCTATGTATAAGTAAAATATATTTCCAGCTGTAAAAACTGAGGCATGTTAATTATTATTGCATATACAGAACATACCATCTCTAGTCTTATACACAGATGGGCACACATTTTCTGTCTCATTTTCTGGTTGACTCGTTATTTCCTCTACTTTCTTTCTTGTGTTGTTGTTGTTGTTGTTGTTGTTGTTGCAATGACCAGCGGTCACACACTTGGTTGTGGTGCTCTGGAAACCACACACTGTTGTGTCCTCAGGGAACTCAAAGAGCAGTGCCACTGGGATTGTACTCTACATATACACTAGTACTGAGAATTAAACTCTTGACCTCAATACAGGTACTCTAACACTGAATGCTCTCTGGAGGTTCCCTTTGTATTCAACAGGTAAAATTAAATAGGAATTTAAAAATAAAACAGCACTGAGCTATCAAAATAGTTCTACCAAAATGGTCAAAATCCAAGTCCTGGTGAAGGTGTGAAGTAACAAGCATTCTCATTCACTATGGGACTTGGAGGGACTGCAAAAAGATATGACTACACTGGAGTGCCAGTTCCTTAGCAAATGAAGCAATCTCCTACCATCTAATTCCACATTCTGGTTGCCTGATGTTTAGCCAAAGGAGGTGAAAAGTATGTTTTCACAAAACCTGCACTTAGATCTTTATAGCAGCCTTATTCATTGTCCCCAAAGCCTAAAGCTATCAAGATGTTTTGTAGGTGACTAGATAAATAAATCAGGCTAGATTTATGCTAAAAAGAAAAAATGTACTAGTAAGTCACGAAAATGGAGGGAAGGGGCAGGTAATGTGGCCCAAGGACAGAGTACATGTATTTTTATGTATGAAGACATACATTTGAGCCCCAGTACTACCTAAAGATAAGAGGGGACTAAAAAAAAAAAAAGAAAATGCATGCAAGGTCAAAACTCTAGTGACATTATATGAACCAGGGTCTTGCCTGTGGGATATAAAGGTGCAAGGTATATTTTTTAGAATTTAAAAAAGCTATCCTAAATGATATTATTAAAAGGAACATATACCATTGTTCATTTTATCAAAGACAAAAGCCTACCTAATTGAAAGAATAAACTCTATTATAATCTATGGAGTTCAGATACATTCACTATTGGTTTATCCATGCCAACACATTTATCATTCTACAGTGTAAGGTGGTAATACCAAAGAACACACTGTGTAGGGGTGGAGGGGAGGGAATGCGGGAAATCCCTGTACTTTCCAATCATTTTTTTCCAGTAAGTTTCAAACTGCTTTTTAAAAAATTAAATGTCATCATTGAAAAACAAACAAATCTTTCCATGTAGGGAACCCTCCTCCAACATATACCTTCAGGTGTCCTTTCAATGGTTGACAAGAGCGAAGAAGGAATTATTCAGAGAAGATGCCATCAAGATCATTCCAAGCCAGGGTTTGAGTCCAGAGAGCTTAATGACCAAGTACCTTCCATTCATTCTATTTCAGAGAGAAATAATGACTGGGCAAGGATTGGAGACTGAAAGCAATGCACAGAGCACTTGACAAAGCACAACTTTGACTACAAGTTGAAAGTTACAAGTGGTTCAATAACGGGAAATAAAAACTGAGTGTGCTGACAATGAGGAACATTTAAAATGAAATATGAAAAATAGTGGGGTCACTTTGAACAAATGGAAAAAGCCATGATGGAACCAAGATGAGGTTCAAGGATGAATCTCTGATAGATGGGGCCATATGAAAGACAGGGAGTCTTACTATGGGGGCAACTGGGCTTCATCAACATGGAAGAAAGGGAAAAGGAAGACACTGAAGGAAAGTGAAACTACAGAAAAAGATATGCTGGAATGTGTCAAGGGGTCCAGATAGAAAAACTCTCCAGAGTCCAGGCTGTGAGTCGAGATCCCACGAGCATAACTCTCCTGTTGAGTACGTTTTTTTGTTTTTTAATTTCTTCTCATTGGTTTCTTCTGTGGGAACAGTGTTAATCAGAGCAAGAGGTTTGTGATAGATATCAGCACAGAAGTCAAAAGGAGATAGGAGGCAGTAAAAGTGATGTCAGACAATATATCCTCTTTTTCCCATGCATGGAAAAACTCGGTAGTCATAGAAATAGCTTAAATATTTTTCCAACATGGAAAGGCATTCACAACATGTTGCAGAGTGAGAAAGAAGGTTAAGAAAAAGCATATTAATTATGGTTTTTCATTTCTGCAAGGTTGTGTACTCCTAGAAAATGTTCTGTTAGAAAAAGCAACTCACAGGCTCACATCAATGGTGACAACAGTATGGCAGACTTATTGTATTCCAAACGTGGTGTTTCCCTCTTCAAGCTAATGAAGAGATGACTTATAAAAGACTGATTTCTCCTCACCCGCTACCCCATAGAAGAGTGAATGCTCTTTTCCATCTTATAATTTCAAGTTTCCAATAACAGTCTCTTTGTTAGGGATTAAACAGCCCTTTCCTTATACAAAAGCCCATACTCACTTTAGATCAGTATGGTGCAACCTCTTATTATATAAATTGCTCCAACAGCCACATCCGGGTGCATAAAGGGAAAAATAAATGGAAATTCCAAAGAACTAAGGTTACCAAAAAATTAATAGCAGGAGCACCAAGAACAGTAGCAAAGGAAAATGCCTTGGGTAGAGGAGACAGACCTCTTCACATTCCTAGCATTTGCTTCCTTGGCTCTGAAGGAGGCTTTTTCATTAGTCTATTTTAACATTATTTAAAGTAAAAAAAAATCATAGCTAAAAATAACATTTAAACATACAAGATATTCAGAAACACCCCATGATGCAAATTATTAATGAAGAGAACATAGCATGTGACCAAGAAATTAGCATGAGTCACAATTATTCTACAACTGATGTGTTTCCCACCAACAAACCAGAAGAAGGTATGGTCTACTTGCCAGTGTTGGATTTTAATGTTTGGAATAATCGGGGCCAGAGTGGTAGCACAATGGTAAGGTGTTTGCCTTGCAGGGCGAATGTGGGTTCAATCCCCAGCATCCCATATGGTCCCCTGAGCCAGGAATGATTTCTGAGTGCAGAGCCAGGAATAAACCCCTGAGGGTTGCTGGCTGTGGCCCAACCCCTCACCCCACCAAAATGTTTGGGCTAATCTGTTGAACTTAGTGGTCATCACGATGGGAAAGGGCAGAACAGGAACTCCAGAGCAATATTGTTAAAAATAGTTTAGAAAGATGATCTAACAATTCCATCTTGAATTCGGTTACAGGAAGTACCTTTAATCAAAAGCCATCTGTTTCAAACACTCCCTTTTTCATGGGCATAAATCTCTTCAGCTACTTACTGTAGTTCACTGTTTCGGCAGATTGCTATGATCATTCCTGAAACTTTCATTTCTATTGCATTAAGTAAAAGTATGAGAAAGCCAGGAAGGCAAAACATAAACCAGCTCACTTTAAATTTTATTACCTGCTAACAACTGTGTCCAAGAGTTTAGAAGGGGAAGGAGCTGAAATATTGCCTGAGAGAAGACTAAAAGGTTTCCAAAGCATTCATTGATTCATGTTTTTCCTGTTTTCTATAAAATCTGGACATGTTCTTGGTAAAGACCATCCCTTTTTGGTTCAGTCTAGTAATCACGAATATTTGGGCTCAATTTATCTACTAACTGGGGATTTGTAGTAAATGTCACAGAATACTAGTGGCAATAACAATATATCATCATAATAATTTTTTCTCCATTAGATCTTAATAGGAGTATCATGAAACAAATAACTCTGGGGCTAGGATGCTCATAATTTAGCTTAGGAACAATAATTCATTTTTATGACGGTAATAATTACTACCTTATGAAGAAGTGAAATGCCATCCAACTGTTCTGAGAAGCTTTGGTTTCCAAGGGAGCCTCTGTGGGACTAATGACTAGCCGTTGACACTAATACACAAGTGTGAGGGCTATTCCTGGACTACGAGTTGCTAGTTTACACCAAGGTACACAGTTACAAACCAAGGCAAAGTCCATGCACCGATAAAGTCAAACGTCACTCCAGCTCGATGGGATTGTTGTCATTTCCTGACTGTTATTAGGGAAGCTCACATGTGTTAAATGTATATGCCTGAAAGCAGAAAGATGGACGTTTAGAAATACCAGAAATTCTCAGTGCTGTTTAAGACTGTCCCTTGAGGGCAGTAAAGATAGCTTTGCATGTGGGAGGTCTGGCCTGGGTTCGATTCTCTGCAGTGTTTGGTTCCCAGAACATTGCTGGAAGCACAGAGACTGGACTAGCTTCCTATATCCCTTCCTCACCCCCTAACAACACCAAGTATGACTCCAACACCCCCATAAATAAATGCATAAATAAATAAATAGATCAAATAGTGTGCATTAAATGGTTTCGCAGCAGCAAAGGGGCTAAAAACAATACATTAAGATGTCATTTCTAGAAGGTAGGAGGGACACGAATGGATTCTCATCATCTCGCTTTTGAAAAGAAAAATAGCACTTTCTTAAATCAATGCTGTTTCGGAATCAAAGCAGCCAGGATTGAGTCGATTTGTGATAGGAATTGTTTGAGAGCTTGAGTCATTCATCTGGACTTTATTTGTGCCCTAAACAGAAAGTAAGATCTGAAGGTTTCTAAAATCTGCTGAAACTGAGCTGGCAGACACAATTGTACAAAACCTAAATAAAGGTGCAAAATTCCTTTCCTTAAGGAGCTTGGGTCCTATCAGGAGAAACAAAAAATCAATCATTTTAATTGAGTATCTACCTGCAGTAGTGATGCCAAGCTATTTATATCTCTGTTTGTAGTGAACTGATATTAGAAGGACGAAATTGGGAAGACCTAAGGTGAGGGAGGCTGGAAGGTAAGATCAGATTGAATCAATCCACACCAAGGCTTAGCCAGAATTAATTTTAGACTTTTGTCTATCTTAGGAACAATTGCAGTACTTCTTTGTTTATATATATATTTTTTTGTTTGTTTGTTTGTTTTTGTTTTGGGGCCACACCTGGTGATGCTCAGGGGTTACTCCTGGCTATGAGCTCAGAAGTTGCTCCTGGCTTGGGGGACCATATGGGAAACCGGGGGATCAAACCATGGTCCGTCCTAGGCTAGCGCAGGCAAGGCAGGCACCTTACCTTCAGCGCCACCGCCCGGCCCCCTGTTTTTATAATTTTTAGACCACAACTGGCAATGCTCATGGGTTATTCCAGACTCTGTATATAGGAGTCACTCCTGGCGATGCTCAAGGTACCATATGAGATGCCAGGATCAAACCTGGATAGGCCACATGCAAGACAAATACCCTCCTTACTGTACTATTACCCTTGACCATCAGAAACAACTATATATATATATATATATATATATATATATATATATATATATATATATATATATATATATATGAGTGTGTATGAGTGTGGCCCAAAAAGGTTGTTGTTGTTGTTGCTGTTGTTTTGGGCCACACTCATTTGATGCTCAGGGATTACACCTGGCTAAACGCTCAGAAATTGCCCCTGGCTTGGGGGAACCATATGGGACACCGGGGGATCGAACCACGGTCCTTCCTTGGCTAGTGCTTGCAAGGCAGACACCTTACCTCTAGCACCACCTCACCGGCCCCAAACAACTATATTTTAATCTAAAATGAGGGAAAGGTTTCCACAGCACTTGAAGACTTAACTGCTATTAATTGAATTTCTAAGCTTCTCTGTGAGAAGCAGAGATGACACTTAAAAAAAAATTACTTGATTTTATCATTTAGAGGCACAAGGAAGGGCAGGGCCATTTGTCTTCTTTGGGCATTTGTATCCAGTAAGTATATAAAGGGAAGTTATGTCTTAAACAGTCATTCATGACAACATAATAGCAAAGAAGTAGAAATAGCCTATGTGTCCATGAATGAATGAATAAAAATGTGGCATATCATGCAATGAATATTATCCAACCTTTATATAGAGAGAGAGAAAGAAAGAGAGATAGATAAAATGTTTATTGTTCATGGGTACTTTCAAGGAAAATATTTTGACCAGGAGTGGCTCTCAAATCATAGCTGAAAGACCATTTTTATTGCTTGGAGGCCACATTTACCAGTGCTCAGGGTGTACTTTTGGCTGCGGTCTGAGAGATAAATACTGGTAGACTTTGAGGACCATATGAGGTGCCAAGTTTGAACATGGGGCAGATTATGTGTAAGACAAGTACCCTACCCACTGTACTACCCCACCCTTTCATTCAAGCTTTAAAAGGAGAACGTTTTGACACATTACAACCTGGATGGAACTTGAGGATATTATGCTATGTAAAATAAACCAGATGTCTGCATTTGGCCAGTCTTACTCTATAGACTCACTCTAGTCTCAAAAGAAATGCAAACAAAGCTGTGAAAAATCATCGATTCACCAGACTCAGAGCTGAAAAAGGCCAATCTTGGGAGAAGTAGTGGGCCAAGTGCCTGCTCTGCCTAAGCCTCACCAGTTGTACCCACCCCCTAC